>LPNX010165383.1:173313-338783 GCA_001517045.1 Pseudotsuga menziesii
TAAATTCTAGTCAAATTCATCATAATACTCTATATCCTCCTTAGTTTCCTCCTCCTCCTCCATATACATATCACCTTGTGCCACTTCTCTGACATAGTCAACATTGACTGTGATCCTCCTCATAAGGGAGATCCACTTTGGAGGAGACCTGTAGCACGCAATGATCAAGTCGTCATCAAGGTAATGCCACCCATCATTGGTGACCCACTATAGTAAGCACTACACATAGATTCATAGTTATTCTAGTGTATCAATATGGCGCCTCCTATTCCCATGAGAAGGTGGATCTAAATCCTCCACCCTACCCCCGTGTCTTTGATCTCTTATTGGAGGGCATGGCCCGATCTCTGCACATGCACACAGTATGTCATCATCATATCTCACACACATAAACTTTCTATGACTAAGATAGTAAACTATATATGAATGAAAAAATATAAAGACTTGTGTATAAGTACCATTAGGTCCCCAGACCTATCCTAGAGGTCGAGGCATCTCGAAATATTCACGTTAATCCATACTAGCATACGGATAGTCCTCTATAAGGACTATAATTTGTTGCCACTATGCAAAAATTTATTGATTTAATAAAAAAACCACCAAGACGCCTCCCTCCCTAATCAGCATCTCACACCACCACCTTATGTGAGGCTCGCCAGGTCCCCCCTCACGCACCATCAGATGCGCTCATGGTGTATGAAATTGCTCAAAAATAATGAGCACAAGAATGAGGGGAAACATAAATCCCCTCTTTCTGATATAGCATAGTTCATCCCACACTGAATCTAAGTCAAGTACATATGGGAACACCCAAATTAGGTTCCCCTCAACACACACTCCACCATCTGGAGCTGACTTCTTGAGATATTGTGTGGTCCCGACGATCCTAGTATTCGTAGCACCATCATTGTTATTACTCGAGCATTAAGACTCTTGATTTTTCACACTAGTATGTATGACAAGTGCACATATGAAAAGGCATATAAATTCCTATCGTATACGTCATCCAATGACACCCCATGTGTGAGCTTCGACATAGTGTCTCCATCTTGATATATTTGTAACTTCGGAATGTATTCACTTGTATATCTTATGTATTGTACCTGGATGTTTATTGTAGGAAGTGTATGTAATTTATTTGAGTCATGTCATGCCCCAATGTTCCTATTGGGAGATTCAATAATGTAAACAAGTCATGTAGATCCATTGTGGGTAACCCTCCTATTGATCAAGGGTTAAAGTCCCCATAGTTGTGGGGCACTAGGGTTATTAGAGTCTCCTAGAGATGTCATCTCTAGTAAGTAATTGTTAAGTGAAGCCAACATATTAAAGTGCACATTAAGTGAATGAAAGAATATATATAGAGAGTGAGCCTCTCTGTTTATCACACACACACACTCACTCACTAGGGCGCATGAGTGAGAGAGAAGAAGCTAGGATCAGAGAGAGAGAATACTACTGTCATGAGATCATCTTTATGTTTTTGGGTTTTACTTTTGGTGCTGATTCTATCCTTGGATAGGTTTTAGGGTTTTCTCCTTTATGGTTTCCTCGACAAAAATATTTGTGTCTCTTGTCTCTTGTGTTTATTGCTGTGCATGTTATTCTCTCAAATAAGATCCTAAGATAATGCTAGCTTGAAAGACAAAAATATAACATGGTATCAAAGCTAACCTAATAAGAATACATTGTGCAGATGTAGAAGCTATGGATTCTTACTTTTTGGGACTCTCTCCACAATCCATCAGCAAATTCATGCTAGGCTAACTCTCCATTAAAGGGCACATCTTTCTGTCGAATCGGAATTTGATTCTAGACATTTTTAGTTTTTGATGCGGGAAATTAGGAATTCTTACAGAAGAAGAATTTTTGAGTGATCCCAACATAGGATTTCTCTCCTCATCAAAATCGAATTTTATAGACCTGGGTCGATATTTTTGGTTGGGTATAACTTCGGGAAAGTCAAACCCTAGTTTGACCTTGGGCTGAAAAAACCCTAAAATACTAAAAATGATAAGTTTTAGTACATTCACTATATCTCAAGATTGGAGAATGTTCAGGAGCTGAAACTTTCATAGGAAAAATATAAAATATTGATCTACACTGGATCCAAATTGTATCCTCATATTCAGTAGATGATAGGAGATATGAGCCCTCCAAGTTAGGATTCCATCCTCTTCCAGGATTCATCCCTAAACAGGACACCTGGGGAGAATTACTATATCTCAGGCTACAAAGGTCGAAATGAAATTTCTCAATATTTTCCAAAACATCTCATGGAGTTTACTTTCTGTGGTAGACTTTTCAGACCTCGAAGATGAAACAATGACACGTGGTAGTCCGTACAACTTCGCTATGCTGAATAGTCTTGAAACGGGTCACCTTGGGAAAACAATCATAAGTCCTAATTGTTGAAACAAATTCTGATGAAACCTATGGTGTTGGAATAGGAACAGGATATTCTACCTTTTCCTGAATTTTTATACATAGAGGAGTAGTAATTTCGGTGATATCCCAGAAACAGTATTAGGAATTTATATAGAAGAAATTGGTAAAGTAGGGCTTCATGTTCCGAAAGCTTCCCTCCACTATTTTCAGAAAAGGAGTACATTGGACAGCTCACCTTGAAGAGGTCTATCTCTCTAGCCGATCAGATCTAAATGATTCCAAGTTTTGAAAATTAAGGTTTCTCTAACAAACCCTAGATCGGCCAGCTCCGGAACCAGGACGGACACCTCAAATTGGTAAGATCTAATATTTTTCTATTTTCATTTGAGGTTCTCATTTCAAAGTGATCTATCATATCAGCTTGATGATAAGCATGTTGAAGTTGACAACTTCCAAGCATGGAAGTATATTATCTCTGTGAATAAAATGAATTGGACACCTACATAAGTAGAGAGGTTCCAGTTCTAGAGGGAGATAAGGCTAAACTCCTTACACCAGAAGAACTTGATCAAGGCCAAGAAGATCATTGTTGATTCAATCATGGATCACATTATACCACAAGTGTATTCCCTAAAGACACTGAAATAGATATTTGATTCCTTGACCAAGCTATTTGAATAGAAGAACATAAATCGGAATATGACTTTGACAAAACAGTTGAAGAATGTGAATATCCAAAACGCAGAGACCATACAGTCATACTTTACGAGGGTCTCTCAAATCAAAAAACAACTTGTAGCAGTAGAAGAAGAAGTGGAGGATGCAGAAGCAGTGATAGCCACCTTAAGTGGCCTCCCATGATCATGGGATTCATTCATGTGAGGAATGTGTGCCAGAAGGAAGTGATTACTTTCTCCAGAATCTGGGAAGAAGAATAAGCTTAACTCATAATAAGGGAAGAGAATATGGGAGAAACTAAAGATCAAGCTCTCACCATCCAAAGAATATCCCTCAAGTAATGAGGAATATGAAGAACTCAAATCTTGAATAATATCTTATCCACCTTATCATTTGTATAAGGAATGACACTATTATGAATGAAGAAGATGATGAACCTGAAGGCTCAAGAAGGAGTCTACCCACGAAACAAATAAAGATAAGTATTCAATTGACATTCCATGATATTGTTTTTTGTTATGCATTTGTTGATATTCAGTTGATGTATTATGCATGATAGAATGTTTGCATTAATGACAGTATAATACTAATATGCATGTAATGGGTAATTAGCTCATG
This sequence comes from Pseudotsuga menziesii, assembly GCA_001517045.1. Taxonomy (NCBI): domain Eukaryota; kingdom Viridiplantae; phylum Streptophyta; class Pinopsida; order Pinales; family Pinaceae; genus Pseudotsuga; species Pseudotsuga menziesii. Next base: position 176,998 of record LPNX010165383.1, read on the forward strand.
GTGCTATACAACTCTCCATTTCTACTTATCTAGAATGAAACCTCTTTGCTGACATATTGGATTAGTGCACAATCTCAATGTTGTCCTGGTATAGATGGAAGGCATCTAGAAAGTTTCTGTGAGATATGGATGAATGTTGTATTGGATAAAACAGTTGCATAATCATATATCTTGATGCAAAATAAATTTTCATTATGAAATTACCTTATGAAATGTTTCTAACCATACAACTAATGCATTTGAATTGTAGGAAAGATCGCGTAAAATCATCTACAAGCAAAGAAGGATGAGACTTGTTCCAAAGAACAAGTGACGACAGTTCAAGATGAAGAATAATATGACGAATGCAGCGACAATTCAAGAAGAATGATGTCTATGACGGATTATCGATACATGAAGGGATGTTCATAGTTCCATCATGTAGTAGATGGAAACATCGTAGGATACAAGGCAAGGTTCATAGCACGATATTTCTCACAAAAAGAAGGCATGGACTACGAAAAGACATTTGCAGCTAGTGGGAATTGAGACACATGATAGGAAGAATCATGTGTGAAAATGAAAGAAGGCCTTGTACGAGCTCAGAAGACACCCATGGGATAACACATACATGATGATGTTGATGAAGATCTTAACCTTTTCTACAAGGTTGAATATGAAAGCCTATAGAGGATGACAAGCTCACAGATGAGTGCGAGAAGAACATTTTCAAGATATAAGATCTTGGTATCCAATGACCCTAGATGGATACACAGAATATTAGTAGCAGAGGAAGCTACTTGTCACTCTGGTACAGAATGTTTCAAGAATAGAGTACGAAAGATAGAGGGAGAATGATGCTTCGCCTCATAGGGAGTGATTACAGAAGATCCTGAGGTTTGACATGGTAGGAGAGGATGGACAGATTAATGATGACTCTAGGATTTACTGATAGTAAAGAGGGTTCCAAACTTTGCTTCAAGGTTGAAGGTAGAATACCAGTGATGCTCCTATTATATGTCGATGACTTGTTCCTGACAGAAAAGAGGAACTCATTAAATTTGCAAGAAGGAGACTTGCTGTCGAGTTCAAGATGAAGGACTTGGGGATGATGCACTACATTCTAGGCATGGAGGTGTGGACAATGGAAGTATGCAGTAGAGATATTGAAGAGGTCCAAGATGATGGAATGCATGACCACACCTATGGCATCGAACCTGAAGGTATTGAGTATCAAAAGTGGTTGATGCTATGATGTATTGTTAGATGATCGGGTGCTTGATGTACCGGACAAACACAAGACCAGATATTTTGTTTGCTATGAACACCTTGAGCCAATTACTGATAGATCCAAGACATGTTCACTTGATTTCTGTAAATCATATTCTAAGGTACCTAAGGGGTACAGTTGATAATGGGCTCAAGTATGAGGTGAATCAAAAGATTAACCTGGAGGGTTATGTTGATTTAGATTTGGTACGTAGTTCCATTGATAGGAAGAGCACTTCAGGGTGTTGCTTTAATATGGGATCAGGTGAGATCTCTTGGTTTAGCAGGAAGCAATCCTATGTGGCACTGAGTATCATTGAAGCAGAGTATGTCGGAGCTTGTTCAGCTAGTTGTGAGGCAGTATGGCTGAGGAAGCTACTATCTGGTTTATTTGATCTCCAGTTAGATGATACTGATATATATTTTGACAACTAGAGTTGTGTGAATTTGTCAGAGAACCTGGTTTTCCATTGTGGAAATTGAACCCAAGTTATAGAACAATTACACTCACAAAATTGCTAATCAAACATGCAAATTTACCAACAAAGGAGACTGAAATTGGAGCATAACATTAATCCTTATTGAGTAAGTGTACAATTTACAACCTTATAAATTCATAGGCTTCTGCAATATATAATTACATGAGAGATTTGAATGCATAAGGATGCCATTCAAAATAGTAAAAAAGTAGGCTTACTAAATTTAGTCAAATCCCCCATAGGTGAATAAAGTAGTTTCCAAATCCACTTAGAGGCTCACGAATTGGAAAATTCAAGTAGGAAATCTAATAAGGGATGGAAAAAAAACTCGTACATGCTTTTATTAGGAGAAAAGGGTGGAGGATGATGAGGGAAAAAAACAATTCAACTACACCTAGTCTTACTTTCCCTTTTGTGTTATTTCTCAATAAAACAGGCAACTTAGCAGAAAAAGTAGGTATGCACTTTGGAGGATATGGAATAAAGAAAACATGATAAATATGGTTTCTAGGAGGTTTCCCAAGCACTCCATGACTTAGTTTTAGCAATTTTGATTTCTATGACATGTGGAAGACAACTTGTATAGAGTGGAATATAGGAAACTAGGCAAATAAGACAAAAATGGATTAATTAATGTCTAAGGTAGGTAACTATGGGTTGATTATTCTAACACACCCCCTTAAGCCTGACTTTATGAGTAAATATCAGAAAACTATAGGGCCTAACAACAAGTATTAGTCACCCTTTACATACTGCATGTCCATTTAACCAAAGAAAGAGGCAAAAACCCAATGGGAAAATCCTCCCATAAACATGGATAGTAAAACAAAATTTGAAAATATTGTCATCAATCATGCTTCACAACACGATTAGCAATCCCAAGCAGTGATTTGAGATTGCTCAATGTCTTCTCAAAAAAAATTTTGGTGAAGATGTCTACTACTTGTTCTGAAGATGCACAAAAGAGTAGGTGAATGGTGCCATCCTGCATAAATTGTCTAATGTAGTGCATATGGATCTCAATGTGCTTGGTTCTCTATCTCTAAAATGGATCATTGTAAACTCAAATGGTGCTCTGATTATCACAATAGATGATAGTTGAAAACTATGATTTGAAGCCACACTCACCAAGTATTCCCTGCAACCATAAACATTGATTTGCTGCATTTACAACTCCTTTGTACTCGGCTTCTATAGATGAGAGAGCTATGGAACTCTGCTTCTTGCTTGACAAGCTGATTGGTCCTTCTACAAGCATGAACACATATCCTGATGTTGACTTTTGATATGTGTTGTCACCTACCCAATCACTGTTAGTAAACTGAATCAAATCAAGATCAGATTTAGCTTTGTAGAAGATCCCATGAGTTCTTGTTCCCTGAATAAAGTTAAGGATCCTTTTGGCTACTCTCCAATGGATATCATGAGGCTGATCCATGTATCTTGAATCCACACTTACTACATAATAATTTTCAGTTCAAGTGTGTGTAAGGTAAAGCAAACACCCAATCAACTGTTTATACAGTGTATTATTTACCATAGGAGAAGAACCTGCTTCTTCAAGCTTAACTCCTGAAAGGAAGGGAGTTTTGCTTAGCTTGCAATATTTCATGTTGATCTTGTTTAGCAAATCTAAAGCATACTTGGACTGATGTACTTTTATTCCATGTTGGATTGAGCAATTTTGAGACCCAATAATCGGCTCAACAACCCCAAATCAGTCATAGAAAATTCATGGTTCATTGCATCCTTCAAGGAGGAAATCTCTTTTGTCACGTCCACATGCCTCAGACCGGCAAAAGGACACGAACATGGCACTAAACATCCAGCGTTGAGCCCCATGAACATGTGCGTGCACAAAATTGCTGAAATAGAATGCTTAAACAAAACTTTCAACTAGAATATGCACACATGAATTTCTATCATGCACAGATGCAACTATTCAACATATACAACTACAATTATGAGGCTTGCACAGTGGAATTAACATTCATTTAACATGTCCATGATTTCAATTAACAATAAACATGATTACAGAAGTAAAATGGTCAAGATCACCTATCTTATGAAAGCTTCATTCCGTAACCAGCTACGTCGCTGCAATGTTCCACCCAACCATAGGCCAGCATGCTCCTTAGTCTCTCAGTAATGCTACCACCCCTGATCTGGGCATGATTCTCCAAGGAATAAGGGAACTAGCAGGCTTACACATAGCAAAGGATAGACAAAACACAGCCAAGCCAACACAGTTGGGTTTATGAGGCCATCCAGTAGTTGGGAAAGGATAATTGCTAAGCTGGTGAGCTCATTACAGAGCCAAGAACACCTACACCAAAACTAGCCTGGCCTCTAAGACACCCATCGACACCCAACACATGGAATCAGTCCCTTCTCTGCTACACAGTCCCTTAGGACCTGCATTTCCTTCCAGTGCTATTCAGGGGTGATGGAGAAGAAGGCCAGCCGTCTAGCTCTTTCTGTGTGGATTCCAGCCACTAGGTTTATCAAGCAAACCAAGCCCCCATCCCTGCTCCCAACACAGTCCAAAGACCAACCGTTGCACGCAGGCAACTAATCATCAATTCCAGCTTGACAAGGGAAAACGAATCCTAAGCTAATTACAATAGTCCCCAAACGCAACAGCAAACACATCTCATGACATAGGGGAAACAACAGCTCCAAAATGCATCAGCATACATCACTAACGACGTGGGGAACAACAACCTATTTTTCACAGCCAAAGCTGCTGGGGAAAACGTACGCAAACCACACTGGGGACGAATTTACAGTCTCATGACCGGTGCGTGAACAACCACAATGTAGAACCCATGAATCAGCTCATGATTAAAGGATGGATCCACACCATTCTCAAATCCGCAGAGGAAAAAGATGAGTAGGTAAAAAAAAAAAACCCTGGGGAAATCCTGTGCGTGGAAAGAACGAATGGACTTCCACTCCTATGTGAATGTAAAACAGCTCTACCTATGCACGTGTGGATGAACAAAACAATGGTTCCTGCGTGACGATAAACAGTAAAGTCATGAGGTCGCAAATTGGAGAGTGCGTGAAGGTTTTTCCCCTGCCATTGTGAAGTCAAGCACTGTGGTGGAGTGTGCGTGTGGGTGAGGACTGACAGTCCTGCCACCCCACTCCCAAAACAATTAACTGCCTCAACCACCACCAGCAATTATTCAATGGAGGTGGTTGGGTAAACAAAGAAAGGTGACACATGGATTTTTACCCCATTGGTTAAGGTTTGACAAATTCCCCCACATCCTTATCCTTGGGGAAATCATGCCCCTTTCTCATTTTAGTTGCCACGAACGTAGCTGGTCGGGTTCATTTAATTAATTATAGATGCATATTTACATGATGACCAACATAATATATGTCGCATGCCCTGATATACCATCGATGACAAATTCAAATCCAAAACATAACACAACTGATCAATGGTGGGGCCTTGGCCTTTAGCTCCACACCATGATCATTTACAATATATACATCATGTAGATCTAATGTAACGGGGTCAAAACCGGGGTGTTACATTCCCCTCCCCCTTCAATAGCACTATCCTCAGTGCTTACAAAATTGAACAAAATGTTACACTGGTATCGCCTCAGTGTTCCGCAAAATTGAACAAAGATGGATGTGCCAATTGCATGGCATCCTCCAGCTCCCATGTAGCCTCTTCAGGTTTGTAGTGCTACCATTGCACCTTTACCTGACCTATGGCTCGATTCCGGAGCATTGTGACTTTCCTGTCGAGGATGCGCATTGGCTCGATTCGGAAGTCTCCCTCGGGTTCCTCCTGAATCACATCCCAATTTATCACATGGTTAGGATCTTGTACATATCTCTTAACCAAAGAAACATGAAAAACATTATGAGCTCTAGTGCTAGCAGGCAATGTAAGTCTATATGCAATTGGCCCTATTCTTTCAAGCACTTCAAACAACCCACAGTATCTTGGTGACAACTTGGCACAACTTCCAAGTTTCAAGGAACTCTTCCTTTCCCTCACTCTGAGGTAAACATGATCCCCAACACTGAACTTCCTGTTCACCCTATGCTTATCTGCATAGCTTTTTTGTCTATCTTGTGCTGCTTTCAGCTTCTGCCTGATCTTTATAACCTCTTGTTCCATTTCCTTGAGCAATTCTAGTCCAAGTACAATCTTGTTCACTGGATTATCCCAAGTCACTGGTGTCCTACACCTTCTTCCATACAAAGGTTCATACGGACTCATCCCCAAGGATGCTTGATGTCCATTGTTATAAGCAAACTCTACCAAGTGCAAGTAATCTTACCACTTGGTTGGTTTGTCCATTGCGTACATGCGAAGCATGTCTTCAAGCACCTGATTAACTCTCTCTGTCTAACCATCTATCTGAGGATGGTATGCAGTGCTGAAGTTTAGCTTCGTACCCAAATCTGCAAACAATCCCTTCCAAAAGTTGGAAGTGAACTTGACATCTCTATCAGAGACTATTGCCTTTAGCAATCCATGCAATTTGAATATCTCCTTCATGAATATCTTTGCAATGTCATCCGTCTAATGCGTAGACTTAACCGGTATAAAATGTGCTATCTTTGTCAACTTGTCTACCACAACCATGATGGAGTCATGTTGTCTCCAAGTCATCGGCAATCCTGTAATAAAATCCATGGAAATAACTTCCCATTTCCATTTCGGAACTGGCAAAGGCTGCAACAAACCTGCTGGATGTTGATGCTCAACCTTTACCTGTTGACATTTCATACACGTTGAAATGTACTCAGCCATGTCCTTTTTCATACCTGGCCAAAAGTACTGCTTTCTAGCTGTAGCAATTGTCTTCTGATATCCTGGGTGTCCAAAATACGGAGCTTGATGGATTTCATCCATGACAACTCTCCTCAAATATGCTACATCTGGGATATAAATTCTACCTTTATAAGTGAGAAGCCCATCTTTTTCCAATTTATATCCCTCATACTTCTTCTCAAGACTTTTCTGCTGCAATTTGTCTTTTACCTGCTCATACAATTCATCTCTGGCAACATGATTGGCAATCAGCTGCCTCAAATCTGATTGGAAAATACTAAGAGATGCCACATACATTTCTTGCACTTTCCTACTGAGTGCCTCAACCACCTTATTCTCCTTTGCTTTTATGTGCTTGATTTCAAAATCAAACTCACATAAAAATTCCAGCCATCTTGCTTGCCTAGCATTCAGAGTAGGCTGATCAAACAAATACTTCAGTCCACAGTGATCTGTCCTGAGCTCAAATCTCCTGTCCATAAAGTAATGTCACCACATCTTGAGAGCATGTACTATGGCCGCAAGCTCTAGATCATGAGTGGCATAGTTCTTCTCATGTTCCTTCAGCTTTCTTGACTCATAACATATCACGTGGTTGTCCTGCATAAGGACGCCTCCAAGCCCTTGTCCGCATGCATCGGTACACACCACAAATTCTTTCTCTGGATCTGCAACCTTCAATACTAGTGCACTAGTGAGAAGATTCTTCAACTGTTGGAAGCTTTCTTCACACTTTGATGTCCATTAAAACTTCATCCCCTTCCTTTGCAAGGAAGTGATGGCATGTGTAACTTTGGAGAATCCCTCAATGAATCTCCTGTAGTATCCTACAAGTCCCATGAAAGATCTTACATCTGTCACATTTCTTGGAGTAGGCCAATTCATAATGGCTTCAATATTTTCAGGGTCCACAGATATACCCTCCTCTGAGATAATGTGACCCAAATACTGAATCCTATCTCTATAGAAGTCACACTTGCTTAGTTTTGCATACAGTTGATGCTCCCTGAGCAATTTCAATGTCAATCTCAAATGCTCTTCATGCTCTTTCTCCCTCTTAGAATAAACAAGAATGTCATCAAGGAAAACAAGAACAAACTTGTCCAAATACCTGTTGAAGACACTATTCATGAGGCACATAAATGTAGCTTGTCCATTCGTGAGACCAAATGGTACCACTACAAACTCATAATGCCCATACCTTGTCCTGAAGGCTGTCTTATGAATGTCTTCATCCTTGATTCTTACCTGATGGTAACCAGACCTCAAGTCAATCTTGGAAAATACCTTTTCTCCCCTCATTTGATTAAAGAGGTCATCAATCCTAGGCAAAGGATATTTATTCTTCACGGTAACCTTGTTTAACTGTCTATAATCAATACATAACCTGAGTGTACCATCTTTCTTCTTTACAAATAGAACCGATGCTCCCCAAAGGGACACACTTGGTCGGATATACTTCTTTTCCAACAACTCTTGCAGTTGCATCTTCAATTCTAGCATCTCCAGTGTACTCATCCGGTAGGGTTCCTTGGACACTGGTGCTGCTCCTGGCACAAGTTCAATAGTGAAATCAATGTCCCTCTTTGGAGGAAGCCCTGAAATCTCATCAGGAAACACATCCTTGAATTCCTGTAACACTTGATAGTCCTCCAACCTCGGAGTTTCATCGCCCGTTTCCTCCAAAATCTGAGCTACATACAACTGGAAACCCTTCCTATAGAACTTCTTCAATTGCATTGCTGAAACCTACCGTACTGAAATCACCTTTCGAATACCTTTCACAACTACTAGGTTCCCTTCTTCATTCATGCATTCAATAGTGTTATTGTAATAGTCAAGCATCACCCTGTGAGGTTCTAACCAAGCAGTAGTACATTCAGATCAACACAAGTGACCAATCCATTCATGACCAATGGGCATTTATTTACCACTTCACTGACCTTTCTCTTAGTTCCAGTGGCTAGCTGAACTAACCAAGACTTCCTATGCTTTACTTTCCTAAAAGCACAAATTTCCACTACTCTAGGAGTGATGTAGCTATGTGTAGAACTAGGGTCAATCAAAATAGAAACAGATTGCTCAACTACAATTAATTGGTGATCTGCCTGGCGGTCCTCCAGTGCTGCATAAATCCTATGGACTGCCCTTGCTACTTGACCCACTGTTTCTACTTCTTGAATATTATAAGCTGGCCTTGCACTCTCATTCTCGAGCGAGCAATTTCTACGCATGTGGGGTCCTCCACATTTCTAGCATTGAAGTGGCCCTCTATTCTGTTATGGATCCTTAGGCTTTTCTCCGGTCACTCCAACCGGCTTACTCGCGGCTTGGGATGGCTGCTTCTACTGATTCTTGAAGCTAGAAGGTTTGAAACCTTTCTTCCTTTGGTCAAACTTCTCATTCTTCTTGTCCTTCCATTCCTTATGGTAATCTGGCTTACCTTTGCTTTGCTCATAGCAATACTTAGCCTTCCTTATTGCTTCTTCAATAGTTCTAGGTTCATAAAACTCAATTCTATCTTTATAATACTGAGGTAATCCACTCAGAAAATGTTGGACCTTCACTTTTTCATCTCTGATGTACCGGACATACCTCAACAGCTGCAAAAACTTATTTGCATACTCTTCCATGGTTTTCTATCCCAATCTTAGCTCATGGAACTCCTTAATCTTGTCATCATAATACCTGTCAGATAGGTATTTCTGCTTGAAATAGTTCTTGAACTATTTCCACTTAAGTCTCCGTTCACTGATCCTCCTCACTTGCTTGAAGTGTTCCCACCAAATGGATGCTCTTCCATTCAGATTGAATATGGAAACTCTTGCCTTCATGTTTCCTAAATAATCATGCACTTGAAATTAATTCCTTATCCCAAGAAGCCAAGCTTTAGCCTCTTGTCCAGTCTTTTCCTCACCATCAAATGTAGGAGGATTAGATTTCTTAAATTCATCACGAGAGCAATCCCTATGGTGTCTCTTTCTTTTCCTTTTATGAGAAGAAGATTTTGAATCTCCGCTGGATTCTTCAGAATCAGATGACCCACTAGAAGTCTTTCTCCTTCTCCTAGTACTGCTCTTACTTCCTTCTGGTCTTGCTGTACCTCATCCAGAGTCTATCTTTCTCTGCAAGTCTGTCAAACTCTACAACATTGCAGCATTCAACTGATGCTGCTCTTCTTGGGCTTTAATTAAGCTTCTCATAGTGGTTGCAACATCTAATGGTGTCTCTTGGAATCTTATTCCATTAGACTCAATGTCATCATTTCTATTATAGACATTTTCTCCCACAACATCTTCTGCTCGCTCATAGGAACCCCGAGCATCATAGCCATCATGGGTTCTCATGACTGCACCGCAGCTTACTTACCAAACTGTACTACCTGGAATACTGCTCTTGAAGGTGACGATGATTCTACAAACCTGTTGATAACACAAATGTTAGATGCTTAACGTTGATATGGATCAAAATTGCTTACCTTCTCTTGGAATAATTATAAAATTACAAGTTTTCGCAAACAAAATATTTTCTTCATTAAGAACGTCTGTCTGAGGGGGACGACGGGGGTCAAGGGGGCTTTCCCCCTTGGTGGGTCGAGGGCAGCGCCCTCGTTTTTTTTTTTTTGTAATTCATTTGTTTTCATGCAATCCAGCACATTAGACCACTTGCCATTTTCTCCATTTTAGGCCCCTAAAATCCACTGGAAAATAGCCGAAAATCCCACTGAAAAACAGTCAAAATCTGTGGGAAAATCCCACTTGAAAATCTTGAAATTTTCCCTGCATAGAATCAACTCTCTTTCAGCTATCCATCCGATGTTTCAGCGGTCGAAACCACCAATTCCTCCGCCATACATTGGCTATTGGCTCCGTCAATCCTTTGGAACAATAGTCCATCAGCAGATGCAACGACGGAACACAATCTTCCTTCTTCTTTCGATCGGCGGCACAACCTGATCGGCGTCGGCAGTCTTTCTCATCGGAAGACTTAATGCTTTCTGCTTCCTCAACAGTGGCACACAAACCACTTTCTCTTCCGATTGGTGAACTAACTAATTTTTTTTTTTTTACTGGCATCGGCATCGGCAGTCTTTCTCATCGGAAGACTTAATGCTTTCCACTTCCGCAATGGCGGCGCACAAACCACTTTGTCTTCCGATTAGTGAACTATTTTTATTTTTTTTGACTGGCATCGGCGTCGGTAGTCTTTCTCATCGGAAGAATTAATGCTTTCTACTTCTGCAACGGCGGTGCAAAAACCACTTTCTCTTCCGATTGGGGACCCAATCTGCTAAGTCATAACATGATCAACGTCGACTGTCCTTTCCATCGACTGGCTAGTGCCTTTGGCTTCCGCAACGGCAGAAGACCAAACCACTATTTCTTCTGATCGATGCCAAATCACTTAGAAAATGTTTTTTTCCACTTTTCTTTCCCACTGCTCTGTCGAGCATGCTTCCACTACATCGAAAGTACTTCCACTTAGCTCTTCCGCAACGGTGGAAGTCTTTCCCGCTAGTGGCCCGACCACTCAACACTTAGACCATTTTCGAAATTTGCTGCATCTCAGATTTCGATATCTGCTGGGCATAGAAGGTAATTCCACCCTCTGTCAGTTGCTCATTCTTGGCCCATAGAGGCCCATTGTTGTAACCTTAAGCTCCGATACCATACTGTCACATCCCCATGCCTCGGACCGGCAAAAGGACGTGACCATGGTGCTAACCATCCGGCGTTGAGCCCCATGAACGTCTGCATGCACAAAATTGCTGAAATAGAATGCTTAAACAAAACTTTGAACTAGAATATGCACACATGAATATCTATCATGCACAGATGCAACTATTCAACATATACAGCTACAATTATGAGGCTTGCACAGCGAAATTAACATACATTCATTCAAGCTTTCATTTAACATGTCCATGATTTCGATTAATAGTAAACATGATTGCAGAAGTAAAATGGTCAAGATCACTTATCTTATGAAATCTTCATTCTGCAACCAGCTATGTTGCTGCAACGTTCCACCCAACCATATGCTAGCGTGCTCCTTAGTCTCTCAGCAGCGCTGCCACCCCCGAGCTAGGCATGATTCTCCAAGGAATAAGGGAACTAGCAGGCTTACACATACCCAAGGATAGACAAAACACAGCCAAGCCAACACAGTTGGTTTTATCAGGCCATCCAGGAGTTGGGAAAGGCTAATTGCTAAGCTGGTGAGCTCATTACAGAGCCAAGAACACCTACACTAAAACTAGCCTGGCCTCTAATACACCCACCCACACCCAACACAAGGAATCAGTCCCTTCTCTGCTACACAGTCCCTCAGGCCCTGCATTCCCTTCCAGTGCTATTCATGGTTGATGGAGAAGAAGGCCATCCCTCTAGCTCTGTCTATGTGGATTCCAGCCACCAGGTTTATCAAGGAAACCAAGCCCCCATCCTTGCTCCCAACACAGTCCGAAGACCAACCATTGCACGCAGGCAATTAATTAGCAATTCCAGCTTGACAAGGGAAAACGAATCCCAAGCTAATTACAACAGTCCCCAAACGCAACAGCAAATATAGCTCACAAAATAGGGGAAACAACAGCTCCAAAACGCATCAGCATACATTACTAATGACGTGGGGAACAACGACCTGTTTTGCACAACCAGAGTTACTAGGGAAAACGTACGCAGACCATACTAGGGACGAATTTATAGTCTCATGACCGGTGCATGAACAACCACAATGTAGAACCCACGAATCAACCCATGATTAAAGGACAGAGCCACGCCATTCTCAAATCCACAGAGGAAAAAACTGCGTAGGTGAAAAAAAAAACTCTGGGGAAATCCTGTGCGTGGAAAGAACGAATGGACTTCCACTTCCGCGTGAACATAAAACAGCTTTGCCTATGCGCACATGGATGAACAAAACAATGGTTCTTGCATGAGGATGAACAGCAAAATCATGAGGTCGCAAATTGGAGAGTAAGTGAAGGTTTTTCCCGTGCCATTGTGAAGTCAAACACTGTGGTGGAGTGTGCATGTGGGTGAGGACTGACAGTCCTGCCACCCCACTCCCAAAACAATTAACTGCCTCAACCACCACCAGCAATTCTTCAATGGAGGTGGTTGGGTAAACAAAGAAAGGTGACACATGGATTTTTACCCCATTGGCCAAGGTTTGACAAATTCCCCCACATCCTTATCCTTGGGGAAATCATGCCCCTTTCTCATTTTAGTTACCACGAATGTAGCTGGTCGGGTTCATTTAATTAATTATAGATGCATATTTACATGATGACCAACATAATATATGCCGCATGCCTCGATATATCATCGGTGACAAATTCAAATCCAAAACATAACACAACCGATCAATGGTGGGGCGTTGGCCTTTAGCTCCACACCATGATCATTTACAATATATGCATCATGTACATCTAATGTAATGGGGTCAAAACCGAGGTGTTACATCTTTCTTCGAACTTCCTGTAATGAGAAGGTCATCCACATACAAGACAATAATCATCAAAGAACCATGAATAAGATTCAAATAAACATTAGTATCATACTTGCATCGAACAAAACTCAATGACAGTAGAAAGCCATGAATCTTGGCATACCAAGCCCTGGGGGCTTGCTTGAGCCCATACAATGATTTCTTTAACCTGCACACAAAACATGGATTAGAAACAAACCCTTGAGGTTGCTGCATGTAAATATCTTTAGTAATATCTCCATTTAGGAAAGTACACTTCACATCCATGTGATGTACCTCCCACCACTTCGAAGCTGCAATGGCTAAGTCTAGCCTTATGGAGTCCATCTTTTCCATTAGTGCAAAGGTTTCATTGTAGTCAATACCATGTACCTTTGAGTAGCCCTTGGCTACCAATATTTCCTTATATTTCAAAGGTGAACCATCAAAAGCAAACTTAGTTCTGAAAACCCACTTACATTGAACTAGCTTCCTTCCTGGGGGAAGATCAACCAATTCCCAAGTGTTGTTCTTCTAGAGCGAGTTGAATTCTTATTCCATGGTTGTTTTCCATCTTGGATCATGTGTTTCCTCTTCATATGTATGTGGGTCTGATTCAACCATCATATAGCACTTCTCTACAAACAAAGGGTCTTTCATACACAGGGTACCCTCAAATTGAGATCTAGTCCTCCTAGGATCACTAGGATTTCCAGCTAGTTCCCCAGTTGTATGAATGGTATTTTCTACCCATTTCTATCTTGTAGGACTGTCAAGATCTGCAATTAAATCATCATTATCAGACATATCAGAATCAGCAAAATCATTTGTCTCTCCACTTACATTCAATGGTTCTGGTGGTGAAGAAGACTCTCCAACTTCAACTACTGCTAAAGGCTCTTCTTCGAACTGAACACTCCTTTCAATGAGGGCTTTGTTTTTTCTCAAGTTGATCAGATTGTACCATTTTGAATCTTCATAATTCCCAACAAATATGCACTCTTGGCTTTGGGGCTGCAAAGCCTTTTTATTTTCAATTGGAATTCTATCCCAAGCCTTTGAGCCAAAAATCCTAAAATGGGTCACATCTGGCATGTGCCCACTCTAAGCTTCAAAAGGAGTCATACCATAAATTTGTTTATGAGGCACCCTATTCTGGATAGAAGATGCAAAGTTTATATCCTTGGCCCAAAAATTTGGTGGCAAAGTATTAGCCTCCATCATACAGGTTGCCATCTCCTTTAGTGATATGTTCTTTCTCTCAGCAACACCATTTTGTTGTGGTGTGTAAGGGATTGAATGCTGCATATGAATACCTGCATCTTTACAATATTGAATGAAATCATACTTGACATACTCACAACCATTTTCAAATCTGAGGATCTTGAGTCCCCTCCCAGACTGGTTTTCAACCAAGGCATTAAAGACTTTGAAGAGGTCAAAAAGTTGAGACTTGTGCTTTAGGAAGTAAACCCAACAATACCTAGAAAAGTCATTTATGAAGTTCGATGCATATTTGGATTAAATCATTGACATATGAGGAAATGGACCAGAAACATCACTATGGATCAACTCAAGAGGTGCAAAGGTTCTCTCATGACTAGATCTCTCAAATTTGTGCTATGGGTGTTTTCCTAGGATACAACCTGACATAATCCCTTGGAAAACTTAATCTTTGGTAACCCTATGACCATATCTTTTTCACTCAGATCAGAAATATACTTATAGTTAAGATGGCCAAATATTTCATGCCAAAGCTTTCTTGCCTCATTAGCATGAATCAGAAGAGTAGAGGGTTTGAGTAGGGTAGAAAATGTGAAAACATGTATACCTTCGAAATGTGATCTACAACACCTTTTGCAATGACTTTACCATTAGATATCTTTGTGATCTCAACATCATCAGGGGAGAAGATGACTTTCTCTAGAGACCCTGTGTGAGTCATCTGATACACTGACAAGAGGTTAGAGGCAATACCTGAAACATACAACACATTATTGAACTTACCATGGTCAAGATCAATCCTTCCTTTCCCCAAACTGTAAGTTAGAGAGTCATCTCCCAACACTATTGGTGGACCTTTTGACATTTCAAGAGAGGAGAATGCCTCCTTGGTCGAAACCATATGTCTAGAATCTCCAGAGTCTACGATGAAGCTAGGTGAGCTTGATGTGCCAGCAACCAAAGCATGTACTCTCCCTCTGTCCTCTGAATTTCATCCTCCTTCCCTTTTCTTTGTGCAATCAGGAAGGGAGATGTTATTCTTCCCTAGGATTTGGGTCAACATGTCAATTTATTCTTCATACAA
This sequence comes from Pseudotsuga menziesii, assembly GCA_001517045.1. Lineage (NCBI taxonomy): Eukaryota > Viridiplantae > Streptophyta > Pinopsida > Pinales > Pinaceae > Pseudotsuga > Pseudotsuga menziesii. The sequence goes on from LPNX010165383.1 coordinate 192,311, forward strand.
GACCTCTCAGGATGATAGCCCTTACTGCAGTATGCGCACTTGCTCATTTCTCCTTTGTTCTTCTTCTTCTGTAAGTTCTTTTTGGAGCCTTGGGGCTCATATTGAGACTTGTTCTTGTCTCTCTTTTGCTTAGGTGGATTCTTAGCTTTCTTCTTGCCTTTTGAATCCATCCTTGAATCTCCAGCACCCAAAGCTTGTTCTTTGGAAGGTTTGATGGTGCCCATCATCACCAATCTATCTTGTTCTTGTGTGAGGGATTCCATGAACTCTGCAAGCTTAGGAATATTCTAGGCTTGAGCTGTCAATTTGGTGGCATGGAAGGTCAAAACAAACACTAAATAGTCAGGTCCAATCTTTGAGAGTATGGCCAAAACTAGTTGCTCTTCTTTTCAATTCCACACTATTTTAGCTGCGAAACAAGGGCTTTAAACTTGGAAAAATAGAGTTGCAATGATTTGAAGCTGTTGGGACTCAAAGAGATCAATTCATTCTTGATTTGATGTCCTCTCATATCATATATCTTACCAAAAATCTCTACAATATTCTCCCACACTTCATTAGGTGATGTCAATCCAAGATGGAAAAGGATGTCTCTTGAAATGCTCAGACACAAAAGACCATAGGCCTCATCCCTCCTGTTGTGCCATTTAATTTTCTCTGTAGCTGCATTGGGGTCTGCCTCAATTTCCATAGTCACCTTGTAGAGACCTTTTTCTCTCAACAGTATCTCCATCTCTACTTTCCATTCAAAGAAATTAAATGGAGTCAAGAAGATCTTCTGAGATTGATCCATAACTTAGAAACAGTGCCCTTAAGTCAGTAGAATATGCTCCCAGTCAAGATGTCGAACTTGAAATAGCAATATGGAAGGAGAGAAATTGATATACAAAGGCTCTGATACCATGTGGAAATTGAACCCAAGTGATAGGATGATTACACTCACAAAATTGCTAATCTGACATGCAAATTTACCAACAAAGGAGACTGAAATTGGAGCATAACACTAATTTGTATTGAATGAGTGTACAATAGCCAAACTTATGAAGCCATAGGATTATTCAATATATAATTACATGAGAGATTCAAATGCATAAGGATGCCATTCAAAATAGTTAAAAAGTAGGCTTACTAAATCTAGTCAAATCCCCCATAGGTGCATAAAGCAGTTTCCAAATCCACTTAGAGGCTCACGAATTGGCAAAGTCAAGTAGGAAAGATAATAAGGGATGGAAAGAAAACTCATACATGCTTTTATTAGGATAAAACTATGGAGGAGTGTAAGGGTAAAAATCAAGTCAAATACACCTAGTCTTACTTTCCCTTTTGCCTTTTTTCTCAATAAAATAGGCAACTTAGCAGAAAAAGAAGATATGCACTTTGGAGGATCTGGAATAAATAAGACATGCTAAATATGGTTTCCAAGAGGTTTCCCAAGCATTTGATGACTCGGTTTTAGCAATTTTGACTTCTATGACATGTGGAAGACAACATGCATAGAGTGGAATATAGGAAACTAGGCAAATAAGAAAAAAATGGATTAATTAATGTCTAAGGTAGGTAAATATGGGTTGATTATTATAACATATGTAGCAGGGATTTCTCCTTGCTACAGGTGTAGGAATGGCTCCCTTCTGTCTATAGGACAGAAGGGTAGGTTCCTTCTTGTGGAAAAACTGAAAGGAAAAACACAATGTAAAGAATAGTAATGAAAACAAAGATGGAAGAGAAATATGGAGAACCCCTCTACAAGCAAAGGTTAGGGTTCCACTTCCAATAACCTACAAACAATCATTAAGCTACAATAAACCAAAATACCTGCAAAACAAGTTAGGAAATAAACCTGCAAATGAAACCATGGATTAGAAAGCAAAGAAAAAATGAAGCAAATACAACAAAGAACAAGCTATACCTTCTCTTTGGGTGAAATGGTCCACCATGTCCTAGCTTGAAGAAGCACTTCTCTTGGATGGGTGAGTTATGGCTCAATGGAGATGGAGGAGAGGGAGTGTGGGTGGCTTGAGAGACAAAGGGTCTCAAGGAATCCACAGGAAGCATAACAGTATGCAAGGGAGAAGTGTTTTGAGAGTGACCCCCCACACTCCTTTTATAGCCTTTTTGGGGTTTTAGGGTTTTAAGCCCTTGGTCTGAGCTTTAGCCCTTTTTTGGGGATTTTAGCCCCTTACACCCTAATTTTAGCTCCTTTTAGGGTTTTATCCCCTTTTGGGGGGCTTTAGCTCCTAGGAGAGTATTTTAGGCTCCTTTTTGGGGGTTTTAAGCCCTTTTCTTCATCCTTAAGCCTTTTCGAGGGTGTGGGGGTCTAATCGAGGGTCGTGAATGGGTGTCCTTGGGTGGTGTAGGCCATGTAGAGATGAGTGAGATATTTTTTGGGTTAACAGATTGCCCCCTAATGTGTGAGGGTAGGATATCATCATATGGCCTACGGAAATCATAGGATTCGTTGCGTAGAGGTGGTGCTTTCAGGGTTGGGGCATGGTGGCTTTTGGTTTTTGTATTAATATGGTTCCCATCAATGGGTTAGATACAAATAATGTGTGACATGTATATGGATGAGGCAGGAATCCCCATGCTCATGACAATCTCAAAAGAATAATTTGATCTATGCTCTAAAATACAAGAGCAGGTCTTATACAACTGATGTTACAATAATGGTTGCCCCAATGTGAGGCTGAATACAATACTGATATGGTACATTGGACCCATGGAATTCTCATGGAATGCTATATCTTTATGACTGACAATGTGCTGGATCTAGAATGGTATATAGCTGTATGGACTCATTGATCGAGAGTTAGAGTCTCTGTGGTACAAGTATGTTGCATTAATCATAAAGGTTTATCGAAGCACTACTGGGGCTTCTGAGCATTGTCTCCAACGCAACCCAGAAATCATAAGGGACATAACCTGTTTAGGTCCCTCAAGTAGACTCATTTATGTGCTAGGGTCAGGTGACATCTGAGGTCTTTGACCAAGTATTGTGTGGACCAAACCCTGTACAAATCTCAACGGTGCGATGATGTAGTTGGAGTCAAGCACGTGAGAAACAACCATCCCGAGAGGCACTAACGACTCCTCTCAAGTGGTCCAAAGAACTCATCAATGAGGTTAATGAAACTAGGATATAGGGACCTCTATGTCTATCCTCTGGAATATATGTGTTGTCGTTGACAGAGGGAGACCTGCCCCCAGTCAAGGAAATAATGTTTCCTTGACTAGGAGTGTGAGGGAAATAACCAAAAGGTGGGAGACAATCTATGGACTGACCCACTGAATGGGATGGGGGGAGGGAAAGATTTGAATAGGGGTAGGGGGAGTTTGGTAGACTCAAACTTCCTTTTTTCAGAGTATGACGACAGGGTGGACCAGGCAGAAAATGAAACTGACTCATGGGAATGGGATCATAGCTGTAATACTGGGAATGTCACTACAACTGGGAAATACTTGGAGGATATAGACGCTTTTGATATTGATGGGATCCAAGTAGGACACATTGTAAAGTACTATGAACAAAGGTGACACAAAGGGGGAATGCTGCCAAACTATTTTCTGTGGGGTGGTGTCTAGGGGCACCTTTACGGTACAATCTCGTGGATTTTTGGTGAGCCCAAGAAGGTAAATGCTTGATGGTGCTTTTGATTTTAGAGAGTATGAAAGCATGAAGAAGACTCCACTGGGGGATCTTTTTCATTGGTACTCTCCTGTGCCCAGAAAAAGATAAAAGTATACATAGGAGAGCTCACCCATCCTGTAGGGGATGAGACACTTCTTTAACATTGGTAGTCCAGTTAGGTCGGAAAAGGTTAAACCAATACTGATGAGATGGTCACTGAGATACTTTTATGAGCATGAACTAAACCTGTCAGGACTCAGAAATGTCCCTTTTTCATCCACTTTATCTTGCGCTATTCCTCACATTTCATCATCCCATTAACCTTTTATCATACCATTTCCATACATATCTGTGGGTTTTACATTATTATTTCCACTTTATTCATTTTAGTATTAAGAGTGAATTTATGATTAAATATTAGAAAATATACATGTTTTTCATATATATAACTCAATTATGTGTGAGCTTTGTAATGTGTAGAAATATGTAAATGATTAATTCAAAGAGACTTCTCGAATATCTCTTACACCATTCCAAAGGAGATAGTTATTTAAGTCTATTCTTAAGGAGAAGATCATGGAAGATTTGGTTGGCATATCTTATCTAGGATTCATGAGGATTTGAAGGAAACATATCTTGTAATAAGAGGAAAGTGGTTGAGAGTAGTTGAGAGAATAGTGGATCTGTTCTTATCTTTTTCTTAAGGATTCTCATGTATAAAGGAGAGTGCTCCCTCTCCATTTCATAAAGTTGTAATGAAGTTGTAATTAATTTAGATTAAGCTTGTAGGAGGGGTGTAATGGAAGTGGATTGGACTGGATTTTGTACTTGTTAGATTAGTCTTTGATTTGAGATTCTTAATGTGATTCAAGCTTTCATTATCATTCTTTCATATTTGTCATTTGATTATTGATCGTGGATGTGAGCTCACTTATGTCATTGTTGTTAAACTCTTCACATGTTGTATTTCCCTTACGCAATCTCATGTTTCCCTAGTTAGTGTTCAATGCTTTCCTAGATTAATTTGATTTCAGCAAATTAGATTAAGTTAGATTAGATCTACTTCAGTCCTGCACAAATAGTGCACGTGCTTCGTCAGTTTACGTACCCCGGATTGACAAGTAAATAAATAGTTGGGCAACTGCACTGTAACGCAATTATTACGACATTAATTTCGCTCGACATTTTGGTGCCGTTGCCGGGGAAGCATAAGGGATTGAGGTATTAATTTGTTTTCCATGCAAGTGTGATTATTCATGCTCCTAACTCTGAGGTGACATATGGGTAAGGGCATGAAGGGTGTGTTTCAATTTCTGCAAATTAGTGTAAATTTCAATTTCTGCAATTTAGAGTAAATTTCAATTTCTGCAAGAGTTTCAATTTCTGCAATTTAGTATAAATTTCAATTTCTGCAATTTAGCGTAAATTTCAATTTCTACAAGCATGTTTTTGCAATTTCAATTTCTGCAACTGAAGAGGTTTTCATGTGTTTTAACAAGAGTGTTTTGTTTTCAGCAAGTGTGATTTTCAGTTTTCATATTTTGATTTGGATGAGGTAAGAACCCCTTTTTCAATATGATTTAACTATGAGTGTTAGCTTGGAACAACTCACTCACATCCTTGCAAAAATCGGAGTCTCTTCTTCTCTGGAAGAGGAGATCCTGACAGCAGCCGAAAGTTTAAATACTCCTTCAGAAACAAACGAGGAATCAGCATCTGAAGACTCCCGCATATTTGATGACGAACAATCATTTCAACAAGAGATTGAGGAAGATGACAAGGAGCTGCAGCATGATCTGAGTGAGGGAAAATGCACTTACGGAAGCCATATCGAAAGATGGTTCCAGGTAAGTACGCAATTAGATCAATTTATTTTTTCTTTTTATTTAGTTAGTCTGCCGTTAACGCAAGAAGACTCACTCATTCTTCTAAATTTTCATCTTTTATTTGAAAAACTACCACTGAACATGTTACTGTTACTTTTACGTGCATGGCTCCTTTGGAAGTTTGACTACACGTAGCATATTTCTAAAATCTTAATTAGCATAGAGTAGGTAGGTCTTCATTTTCAAATTTACTTTAGTGTTGAATAAGTATGCTCTCCTCCGCACTTCATGCGATCACGAGGATCAGAAAGTAGGGATGATTAAAAATGATTTCAGGAAGAATTTTGACGATGAGAGAAAAAATTGCTTAATCTGCTGTTCCTCAAAATTTGTTCCATTTGCTCAAATTTTTCTTTTTAAATCTGCAAAAATATCGAACATAAATTTGAGCCCCCACTCCTGGTTTGCAATAAAACAATAGACCCTGATCTGCGATTAATAAAACTGTAGCTACATTAGTATACTAATAAAAACAAACCGAAAAAAAAAATCTAATAAAAAGTCTGCAACAACCCTTGAAATAATGAAAAGAACCTGCAAACTTTCTCACTGATTTACGAAGGTAGGAATGCCATCTTTTTGCCTTAGTCCTCCATCCTTTAGCTCCCTGGACATTAAACCTGCAACAAACAATTTTTCCTATGTTGCCTTGCCAAATTCTCATTGGTTTGAGTCGCTGCACTATTTTCTCTTTGCTTTCATCATTCACGCGACAACCTGAACAAAATGGTCAATCAATTGAATAGCAAGAAGAACCTATTGCGGAGGAAGTTAGAAATTATTATTAAACTGCGAGAGAAATCTTGACCAATGATTCGAGCATTAATGAGTGATGATGGTTATTCACTCAGTTCCTTGGCTGGCTTACAACTGAAGCTATCTTTATTTAACTTTTGTTGCACAAAATCCACATCTGGAACAAGTTGCACCGAAATAGTTATTGAGATAAGAGCCACGCACGAATATTTGTTGCAAATCTGAACTACAACCATTCTTAGCAACCGCAATCTTCTCGATATTTTGCAGACATTCTGGGCATTTGATGGATACTCACGTATCGATAAAATACTAACTGCCCGTAATAATCTAGATCCTACGATTTCATTTTTAGATACCCACGTGTTGCCAATGTGGGCGATTAGGTATTTTGAAGCATTCCTATGATTCAAGGCCTAGTTGTTGATCTGAAAGCCTACGATTACTCATTACATCGATCTTCACAACGGGGCGAGTCACTAGGCATATTCTTGGATGAACAACACATGGCTATTTCCGCTCGATACTTATGTGCTAGCTCTATCTTTGCCACTCCATATTATAACCTGATTGTCGGCGAGAATCTTGCACGTTGCCCTTTGTCTTTCCACGTATTGAATTCATTTCCTTTTCCTTGAGAGAGTCAATCAATTCCATTAATGAGAATGACGATAGTAGTGATAAGATGAACGAGGATGTTCATTAGGCAAGAAAGTAATTAAACTCTTTGATTCTCGTGTGAAAAATTGTTTTATCAATCAACTGGTTGTGGGCCCTGACTGCGCATATTTTAGTAATTCTCAGCCTGGTATCCCTTCCTTCCTTGGTTAGCTCCATTGCTTACTGAATGCTCCATGTCAATATCTGTCAATAATAGCTTTCGGTAAGTCGTATTTCTCATTTCTCTTTCGCGTACCCCTCCAAGAGTTTTTCGACAGGTTACAACATTGGTTGGACTCCAGCTCGTGACATCACTTGTTACTGTTGCGAAAACCTTTGGTGGACAGCGTGAGACTACAAAACATCAATTGAATGCTGAGAAAAAGAAAAGGAAAGATGGCCCTTCTTCTGTTTGTGTGTATGCTTGCCTTTATTGAAAAAGTGCGGAGAGAGGTCAAAATTTGAAGAGCACTGTCGGGGCATCACAACTTGGTCAAATTCTATGATGCTTGCGAGGATGCCAACAATGTCTACATAATAATGGAACTGTGTGAAGGTGGTGATTTTCTAGATAGAATTTTGTCACGAGGTGCCAAGTATTCAGAAGAAGATGCAAAATTTATTGTGAGACAAATCTTGAGCATAGTGGCCTTTTGTCACATTCAAGGTGTTGTGCACTGTGATTTGAAGCCATAGAATTTTCACCACTAAGGATGAACATGCACCTATGACGGCTATTGATTTTGGACTCTCTAATTTTATTAGACCAGATGAGAGACTAAATGATATATTAGGCAGCGCATATTATGTTGCACCAGAAGTTCTTCACCGATCATATAGTATGGAAGCTGATGTATGGAGTGTTGGTGTCATAACATACATTTTATTATGTGGAAGTCGACCTTTCTGGGAAAGGACCGAATCAGGAATTTTCCGTGCAGTTTTAAGAGCTGATCCTAATTTTGATGATGCACCATGGCTGTTGGTGTCTCCTGATGCAAAGGATTTTGTGAAAATACTTCTTAACAAAGACTTGCGTAAAAGAATGACAGCTGCGCAGGCCCTTACACATCCGTGGCTTCGGGGGAAACATGAAATTCCATTGGATATTTTGATTTTCAGATTAGTCAAAGCGTATGTTCTAGCTTCTCCATTGAAATGGGAAGCTATGAGGGAAGTGTCAAATTCGTTGACAGAAAATGAATTATTTTACCTCAGCCACAGTTTAAACTTCTTGAACCCAACAAGGACGGAAAGATTTCCCTTGAAAACCTCAGATCGGCCTTAATGAGGAATTCAATTGAGGCTATGAAGGAGTCTAAGGTTCTCGATATTCTCAATTCGATGGAACATTTTGCTTCAAGAAAGATGGACTCTGAAGAGTTCTGTGCTGCTGCAATTAGTATATATTAGCTGGAAGCCCTGGACCGGTGGGAGCAGATTGCAAGCAGTGCATATGAATTCTTTGAACAGTAGGAGAATAAAGTTATTTCAATTGAGGAACTAGCTCGAAAAATGAATCTTGCACCTACCGCACATACAGTTCTGCAAGATTGGATCAGACGCACAGATGGGAAACTAGGTTTTCATGGGTTACGAAGTTTCTTCATGGTGTAATAGTGTGCTCAAGTACCAGGCCTCAATAAATGCTTCACAGGTTGTTTAATATTGTCATTTATGTAACGTCATTGTCAGGGAGCGCTTAGTTAGCTGTATCTATCAGTAAATATGATGCTAGTCGAGCAATTCTGTTGAACTCTATCTTGAAGAGAATCCATGATAGCTTCCTTGTAGACATCCTTCCAGAATCTTTGTGTCATTCCACAGCCTCTCCATGAAAGTTTGATCACCCTGTACAAGCGCAAGATAAGAGCGCAGCCTCTCCTTTCGCCAGAAAACTCCAGATCTGGTTTAAATAGTGATACCTGAAACAACATGAGATAGGTAGCTACATTATCGACTGGATTCCAATAGTTTTCCAAAATGTCCAAGGAATATGACCATCAGTGTCAACATTTGGGAGACAAGACCCATTGTCTTATTTATTTTCGATGCCTACATTGAGCCGAGAGCATGTCCTAGACGTCATCACTACTGTAAAACCTTACGAAACCAGTATACATTGACCGAGCGCAATGGACAATGAACTGATTGTGAAATGTTGATAAGAAAGGTCTCTTACCACCAGGCAGCTGCTCGATCTCTGGATAATATTTTTCAAACATATATTTGTTAGTGGGATACTGTAGTAATAAGCACAAGGGAACTTTTCCAGAATCCTTCGCTGTCATTATCCAACTTATCTTAGAGGTAAAAGAGACATGATGTAGTCTCGTCTTTGCAAACAATTCTCTTGTGACAGGGTCAATTTATTTACCGGGTTTACATACCGCTGCGCCATCCTTGGGAATAAAAACAAGATGCCACCCATCTGTCTTCCTTTCCACGTTCGGGCCGTCCTCCCATACATCCATAAGTGGATAGGTTTTCTCATTCAAATATGACTAAACTGGAAAACGCTACAAATATCCAACAATTTGGTAAAATACTTCATGAGCTTTCCCTAAAATCAACAAAGGTTCATTAAGAAAAGTCGTTGAATGTTTTCTGTCTTATCCAAATGCCAGACTTAGTTGTCGACTGCTTCATTGTAATCTAGGGACTCCAAAGAATCTGGTACGATATATGTGGCGAAATTCGGCACAACATGGCTTGAAGGCTCATCATCTTTTCATGGGCTTTGTCTCTATGGTAGGTGGTTATTTTTGGCCATATGCTAGTAAGTTTTCCATTTATAAAATAGCCGGACTACTTCAGAGTTTATTTTACGGACTGCCATTGCATACTCATACAAAGTTGAAGACACTGACTCCCTTGCTGCTGGAGATGATATCTTTCACAGGTTTGTCAGCAAATAGCATGAATAAATTCAGAGGTACAAATCTAAATTTTTACATGAAGCACGGTTTGAAATTTGGTGGTAATACAAGCTTGATCAGAGTGTTTATTTGGTCTCTTTATTTTCTTTGCAAATCAAATTTCTATGCAGCTGTGTGCAATGATTTGGAATTTGACGTATATAAACAATGTCTATGCCCCCATCTACTTCAGCAATGAATCCAACAGGCCTAAAACACCTAAAGAACCCAATCGTCTTTCTCTGTGCACCATACAGAACATGTCCATACCAGTACCGAGGGAATTCAAATCATTGTTTCCATCTCTCATAAATATTCATGATCATCTGCATCATTTTGAAACACTTTGTCATTTATTCATGCATAAAGGATATATCATTCAATTGGTTGAGCATGCAGATCTGGATTTTGGCCCGCATAAGACGAAGTAACTATTTCTCCTTTCGATCGGTAAAGTTACAATGATTATCCACTTGATATTTCAGGATGGAGGAGCGTGTCCAACGCAGCTGCGCATTGAACAGCTATGCATTGAACAACCATTTAAGTATAGCTGCACATTAAACAACCTGCGCGTTAAACAGTTGTACGTTGAATACCCATTTGAGTATAGATGCACATTGAACAGCCTGCGCATTGAACAACCTGCAATGCCGTTGCTACTTGCCTAACATTTTGGCATCTCAAAGGTATACAATTTCGGCATTCCTCCCTATCTCTTTCTCATTGTTTGGAAAAGTATTGCTAATTAAGGTCAGACTACATGCAACCATCCCATATATTAATAATTATGCTCAACATTGCAACAAACCAGGGTATTCCAGTGGGTTTAGAATTTTGGTTTTTCATGATCATTTTTTTCCACATGATTGAATTAAAGGTGAGATATTTGAATTGTGTTTCTCTCACACCATAAACTTAAGCAAAATAACCCTGAGAAAGAATCCCTACAAATGCACATAAACCACGTCTTGCTCCTCATGAAAACTTGCACACAATAATTAATGAGTGCCGGACTTTGTTTAATTTGATGTGTTTTTTCACAAAGCATATTACAGGTTGCTATTTGTAAGAGGGCGTTGAATACTTTGAATATTTTATCTAACGATGTATAGGTTGATTATGCAAAGCAGCAATTGTGATTAATGCACCAAATCAGTGAAACTTCTACTCTGAACGTTCGATAGTGGATCTCAGCCACACATTTACACTATCCGAATTTTAGAGACCATATTGCTCTTACAAATTGTAAAACTAACGCAAATGGGCATTCTCTAATTCCTGAACACAATGTGCTTAATGTTAAATTGTCTTTCTTAAAGTCACTTCATGCAGTAATTGATAATTACATGAGTGCAAAGGCACAGGTATACAAATGCATTTTATTTCTTGGCTTTGCCCCATTTTTACTTATTTTTGCATTCTATGATGCTCTCACGACGTTTTAAGTGCAGGATTAGTATTAAGTTTGATTGCAGGAACGAAGACGCTTGCATTCCATGCTGAAGTGATTTTCAAAAATCACAAAATCTTTTGAGAAACATGCTATGATAAGCCAGCTTGAAGGAGCTGTTACACCTCACGAACATCATGACGCTTGCTGTTACACAGAAACCTTTCATAACCCATTTGCGTCATGCATGTTTATCACCATTTCTCCTTCAAACACGCGTTAGTCATCCACATTTTAAAGTCCACTTTCCCTTGCCTTCTCCTTCCCGACTTATCGCACACCTATTTTTATGAGCAGCATACATCATTTCCTTTATCTTTTCAGTTCATTTTTGCCTTCTTTCTCTATGCCAGTTTGCCTTCTGAATAAAACTAGTCACCTCATTTTCCACAATTACACTTCCTTGATTTCATTTCCATAAACCCTGTCACTACTGAGATCTTTGATATAGTCCTACCAAATCTTTTTATAAAATCTCACGTTGACTGTTGTGGGATTCCTTAAGGCCCACCTTTCAACTGTCTTGCCCCATCAACATCAGCACCTTATCTAGGATATAGACTAGAGTCCATTTTTGAGTACCTAGAGGCTTGCATGCCTTAATGGAAAGTTCTCTCGCTAATGATCATGGGAATACATCAATGTCCCTTAATCATCAGATCTTGCAAGTGGCTCGACCTCAGCACATCCATTCGCACTTCGCAAGATGTACTCGGGTACCTTGGCACTCATTGACATCAATGGTGAGTTGCCTCGCACTGGTTAACGGCATTCATCAATGGTCGGTAATCCAGTTATTTCTCTTCATGCTCAACATCGACACATCCATTCGCATGATTAGAATTGTGCCATCAAGTTTGTAGCGGATGAAGACTATACACTTTTTCCTAATTCCCTCAGCAGTTATAGTAGCTTGAATCCATCTATGAGAGTCTGACAGTTCCATAGCACTAGTTCAGATTCCTCCACTTCCCATTCTCTGATTCAGCAGTGATAGTCGTTCCAGTTCCCGCAGTTGCTGTTACAACCATCATTGTTATATCAGTCGCTGCTATCGCAGTTACATCAGTTCCAGCAGTTGTTGTTTTAGCAGTTCGAATAGTTACAGTAGTGCTGCTACAGTAGCAGTCACCTTTCACATGCTCCTATAGCAGTGCCATCTTTCACATTACAAGCAACGATGCCATTCATAGCTACATTTTCATGATACTACACCAGTGACACCTTCCATCTTCCAGCAGTCGCAGTCACATATTCTTTGTGCCCACCGATACAGTAGTTGTAGCTACAGTACCAATCATGATTTCATGATCCAACAGCCGCAACAACTACATTCCTATTGCATAGTTCATCTACATTTTGGGTGAGTGGAGGTATGTTGTTTTCTAATATTTGATCATGAAATTCCTTCTATGCTGACTTGAATATTTGGGAAAATTCCCTCACCACACTTCATTTCATTTTCCCTTCCATGACCTACACTATGTTGCATGAGGGCATGCAACTGATTCAGTTGGTGGGGCGGGGGGGACTATTGTCATAATCACCACATTTTTCCATTATCATCATTCCATTTTCATCCCATTTACCATTCCTACAAATTTCTTTTCCAACGATCCCCTGATGCACTTTACTTCATGCATTGATATACATTGGCATGATTCATACCCGATTGAAGAAAATACTTTCTTATACTCAGTGATGCTCTCTTATGAACATTGATAGCTTATGATTTCCAGTGAAGTGTGTGGTTACAATTATTATCATGACAGCAAGTGAAAAAAAAATAATAATGAAATGAATGTTGTTAACACAAGAACCAACATTCTTACATTCATGGTTGTCACACAAGATCCAACATTCTTTATATTCATGGTTGTTACACAAGAACCAACCATAGGAAAATGCCAGCTGTTACTCATGATATGTTATATCTTGGAAACATTCATCATTAAAAAGGCATCATCAATCAAAGCCAAAGTTTAGATGCCAAAGGTTCTTCAGAAGATCCATGCATGGTTGCATGAGGACATGCAACACCTTGAGTTGGGGGGTATGTCAGGACTCAGAAATGTCCCTTTTTCATCCACTTTATCTTCCGCTATTCCTCACATTTCATCATCCCATTAACCTTTTATCATACCATTTCCATACATATTTGTGGGTTTTACATTATTATTTCCACTTTATTCATTTTAGTATTAAGAGTGAATTTATGATTAAATATTAGAAAATATACATGTTTTTCATATATATAACTCAATTATGTGTGAGCTTTGTAATGTGTAGAAATATGTAAATGATTAATTCGAAGAGACTTCTCGAATATCTCTTACACCATTCCAAAGGAGATAGTTATTCAAGCCTATTCTTAAGGAGAAGATCATGGAAGATTTGGTTGGCATATCTTATCTAGGATTCATGAGGATTTGAAGGAACCATATCTTGTAATAAGAGGAAAGTGGTTGAGAGTAGCTGAGAGAATAGTGGATATGTTCTTGTCTTTTTCTTAAGGCTTCTCATGTATAAAGGAGAGTGCTCCCTCTCCATTTCATAAAGTTGTAATGAAGTTGTAATTAAGTTAGATTAAGCTTGTAGGAGGGGCGTAATGGAAGTGGATTGGATTGGATTTTGTACTTGTTAGATTAGTCTTTGATTTGGGATTCTTAATGTGATTCAAGCTTTCATTATCATGCTTTGATATTTGTCATTCGATTATTTATTGTGGATGTGAGCTCACTTATGTCATTGTTGTTAAACTCTTCACATGTTGTATTTCCCTTACGCAATCTCATGTTTCCCTAGTTAGTGTTCAATGCTTTCCTAGATTAATTTGATTTCAGAAAATTAGATTAAGTTAGATTAGATCTACTTCAGTCCTGCATAAATAGTGCACGTGCTTCGTCAGTTTACTTACCCCGGATTGACAAGTAAATAAATAGTTGGGAAACTGCACCGCAACGCAATTTTTATGACATCAATTTCGCTCGACAAAACCAAGTTTGCTCAGCAATATTTTCTTGATGAGAAGGATGGAAAAGAGCTTAACAAAAACCCATGGTGAGCTTCTTCATAAAGTGCGGCTCCTCTGTCCGAGAAAGCATAAAATTATGCAGAGGGGAATGGCCTTGGCTTGAATACGCCAAGGTGGTCCTTTTGAATTGATGGTCTACATGGTCCGCAAAAGGAGGTAAATGAGACGATGTAGACACCATTTCCTATACTTTGGTGAGCAGGAAAGGAAGTAGCTGTGCTCGACAATATTTTCATTGTTTTTAAGAGTAAAAAAAGATCTCAAATGAAACTCTAGTGTGGTCAACCGATTGCGGTGGCACAGGCGCTGCCCCATGTCGGGATGGTGGAAAAAGGTCCAAAAGTCATCCGTGTAGTATGGACATAGCAGAAGGCTCTCAAACATACCAATACATGCATGGGATAGATCACGACAGAGGCTCGTGGGCCGGTGCAGCAGAGGCATGCAAACCGAGGTGTCTCTCGGACAGAGCTCAGGAGAGCATGTGTGTGCATTGCAATGGATGGACTTGACTATGTATGATGTGAGTGCAAGTATGAGGGTAGTTCTATGCCAAATACATGCAAGGAAAATAAATCATTTTGTGGACAATGGTCCAAAGATCCACATAAGGTGTGGTGAATGGGGAAGAGAACTATGTGTTAAAATACAAAATTAAAAATGGCATTCCTTAATGGGCGGTGACTCGAGAACTCACATGAGCAGCGATCAAGAAGTATGATACAAGTACAGGTCCGTAGACACTTGCATCGTCATGTCATGGCTCGTAGATCGAGGTCACTTGTGGGAAATGGTCCCAAAATTGATTTATTAAACATGAGATGATGGTCTCATAAAGAGATAGAGGGTTGAGCCTGGAGATGTGAGAGGTGTCTCGAACTAATTCCGGGTGACTTTGGACTAGTAGCTGATGGCGCTGCCCCTAATTTTTACTCAAAAATGTTGAAACACAAGAAAAATAAAATGAAGCGACTCATTGGTGATGTTAAGCGTAAAATTTATTGAGGTAGAGCCCATTGCAGTGGTTCTCCAAGAGTTGTCCATCAGAATCAATGAGTGTGTATGCCCCTTTTCCAAGGCAATGGTGGATGATGTACAGGCCATACAACATTGACTCAAACTTTCCTTTACCCCACTTATCATTGGGTTGGTCGTAGGATAGGACCATATCCCCTTCGCTGAAGCTGCGAGGGTGGCCATGGGAGTCATAGTGGACCTTTGATCTTGTTTTCATTGCTTCAATGGCTTAGAGGGAAACTCGATGGTATTATATGGTTTGTTTGAGTTGCAGGAGTCATTCTTCTAAAGGCGAAGTGTTAGGGAGAATTTCTACTGTTAGGCGGAGGGACGGTATTTGGCACTCTATAGGGAGTATTGATTCAATGCCATGTACTAGGTGGAATGGAGTGAAATCGGTTGTAGTTTTTGTGGATGTGCAATAAGCCCATAAGGTGGAGAATAGAATTTGATTCCAATTAGTTTTGTGGTTTCCCACCATCCTTTGGAGCATTGTTTTGATGATCTTGTTGACTGCTTCAACTTGGTCGTTGCCCTAGGGGTAGTAGGAAAATGAGTATTGGTGTTCGAATTTCAACATGGTTAATAGTTTAGCCCATACTGCGTCTTGGAAGTGAGCTCCATGGTCTGAGACTAATTTCTTAGGAACACCAAATCATGAAATAACATGGTTAAAGAAGAAGCGTGTTGCGGTTTCAACTTTGCAATCAAATGTGGGCATGGCCTCTACCCACTTAGTGAAGTAATCGACTGCCATAATGATGTATTTATGACCATTAGCTAAAACGGGGTTGATTGTCATGAAGTCAATTTCCCATTTGCAAAAGGGTCCTACTATGACTATGGGGTGCAACGATGCAGTGGAGGTTCTTGCGTTTGTGGAAAAGAGCCGACAGCTATGGAAATGTTTGACTGCCTCTATGCAATCAACAAAGATGGAGGACCAAAAATAGCCAGCGCGAAGAATCTTTCGGGCGGTTGCCAGGCCTGAAAGGTGGCCATCGCACGCTCCACTATGACAGTCATTGAGGATGGTTTCGGCCTCGTCACGGGTGAGGCAATGACGTAGGATGGTATCAATGCCTTGACGATATAGAAGATCTCCAATCAGCAAGCAGAAAATGGCTTGATGTCAGATGCATCACCTATCCTTGCGGCTTAAGTGCACTGCGAACTTCGATGTTCGTAAGTAAAGAAGGATGTCCCCATACCATGGGTCATCCATGGATATGATGAATAGGAAATCATCAGGGAGATCATCCTTGGGGGGTTATGGTGCGATTAGTGGGGGCAGACCGGTCATGAGTGTGGCCAACGTGAGCTCCTTTGTGCTTTTCAGGGAGATGAACTCTAAGTCGAATTCTTGGAGGACGACTACCCACTTAGCTACTCGACCTTATAGAAGGCGGTGGCTTAAGAGGTACCGCATTGGGTTTGAATCAACCACTAGACGAGTATGGTTTGCGATGATGTAGTGTTGCAACTTCTGAGTCAAGAAGACGATGGCGAGGGCAAATTTTTCCTCGGGTGAATATCGTAGTGGGAGTCCTTTTAGCTTCTGAATGATGTAGTAAATCATGTGCTCATGGCGAGCATCGTCTTCTTGCACCAAGACTCCAGCAATGGCATTGTCTGAGGCTGAAACATAGAGAATGAAGTCTCGAGTGAAATATGGTGCTAACAGTAATGGTGCAGAATCCAAGGCTTGTTTGAGTGCATCAAACGATTCTTGTGCTTGCTGATCCCAGACAAAGGGTATTTTTGTGTGGAGCAGGAAAATGAATCTGTAAGCTTTTGTTGCATACTCTAGTACAAAGTGGTGAAGGAAGTTGGGCTTGCCTTGGAGGATTTGTAGTTGGTGCCGAGTTTTTGGAGAGGGAAGATCAAGGATAGCCTGAACTTTGAGGGGATCTACCATTATCCCTTTGTGGGACACGATGAATCCGAGTAGATGGCCTGCTGGGACACAAAAAATGCACTTGAGGGGGTTCAGGCAAATTTTGTACTTGTGACAACATAAAAATACTTGCCGCAGGTTGTCTATATGTTGTGCTTGTTTTGGTGATCGAGCGGTAAGATCGTCCAGGTAGAGATGATGTGAATTAGGTCATGGAAACAATATGTCATGGCACGCTGAAAGGTGGCTCCAGCATTTTTCAAACCAAAGGGCATG
This sequence comes from Pseudotsuga menziesii, assembly GCA_001517045.1. Classification (NCBI taxonomy): domain Eukaryota; kingdom Viridiplantae; phylum Streptophyta; class Pinopsida; order Pinales; family Pinaceae; genus Pseudotsuga; species Pseudotsuga menziesii. The sequence goes on from LPNX010165383.1 coordinate 209,836, forward strand.
AATGGATAAGAAAATGTGCCCCATGGGGTTGTGAATGTCGTCTTATAACAGTCTTCTTTTTGGATTTGGATTTAGTTATATTCAAGAAAACCATCCATGAAGGAAAAGGCCTCATGTCTGGCACACGCATCGATGATCTGATCGATGAAGGGTGTGGGGAAGTTGTCTTTGGGACATGCCCCATTGAGGTTGTAGAAGTCTGTGCAAACACGAATGGTACCCTATTTTTTATTCAAGGGAACAGGATTAGAAACCCAAGTGGTGTATGCAATGGGATAAATGAAGCCGGCTGTGCAGAGCTTCTCTATCTCGGCTTTAACCACAGCCACTTTGGAATTAGAGGAAATTTGGGGTCTATAATGGGCCTTATAAGAAAATGCACCAACAATAAATTTTGTGAGTTGGAATTCAAGAACCAATAGAATTTCAATAAAATGAGTCAACCATAATGGTTGAATTGACATATTTGTCATAAAAGCAAACTACTTTTTTTTCGTATTTTCAAGATATCTCCCTTTCTTTTTACTCAAATTTCAAGTAGGAGAGCTTGTTAGATTTGGAATTTAATTCCACATCCAACAACTACCCACGCAGCATACTTTTAATGGACCCCGCTACCCCAAAAATAAGAAATACCTGAAAAAATGTGATGATGACATCATCATCATGTTTTTCAGGTATTTCTTGTTTTTGGGGTAGCGGGGTCCGTCAAAAGTATGCAGTGTGGGTACTTATTGGATACAGAATTAAATTCCACATCCAACAAGCTCTCCTGCTCATAATTTGAGTAAAAACACATGGAGATATGTCAAAAATACGAACACAAAAAGTAGTTTTTTTCATTCTTCCTCCAAAATTAATAACTATTATTTTATTATTTTCCTTAGGAGGCCCATTTTAAGCATCAAATTTCCTCTAATGATGGATGGATAGGCTATTTCTTTTGGCATACGGGAGCCAGATCGGGCCATTTGTCGATGTGGTGTTCCACAATGGATGGATCTAAGCTGGACATTTTAGTGTAAGACCAGGCGAAGATGTCGCAGAATTCTTGGAAGAGAGCTTTGTAAGCATTGACCTCTTCTAAGGAGCAGGATGCCCCTAGCATGATTTCTTCAACAATATCAGAATTGGTTGAAATGTTGATTTTAATGGTTGGTGAAATGTTCGCCATATTCCCTTCTTTGGAGGCATTTGGTGCTGGGATGGGGTTCTTGAACCACTTGTACTAGTGGTGCATAGTAGATTTGAGTGGGATGTGGTTCCACAAATGTAGGCATTTTCCCCGCATACTACTGTGTAGGCCAATCCATGGCCTTAGCCTGCTGCAGTGGCACAGGTTGTGCATAAGAATTTGTTGCTCCAGACTGGGACATCATTCTAGCGTAGTCCAGAGCTTGGTTTTGGTAAGCAACATTAGCAGTGTGGCTCGATTATGATGGAACTACAGGTGGTGTCGGTCGGTGTTGTGGCTGTTGGGAGACTAATCCTATGATTCCATATGCACCATGGGATTCCCCTGGTGCGTTGCGGTAAAAGCTGCCTATGCCGGGAGCATCTGGGATGATGGTGTACAGGTATCCAGACTGAGCATAGATGAGGTCAAATTGTTGAGCTTTCAGTATGGCCTCTTCTTTGGATTGAGGACGTTCGGATGTGACATCCTTTGCGTTGGGTGGGAGAAAGGTCTTAAGGAACCAATCCAAGAAGATTGTGTTGTCAAGTTTGGTTTTGCATAGGCTACGACATTGCTGCCACTCATGGATATGGTCAGTTATATGAGTGGTAGTGTTCTGATGGTAGGATAGCAGGATCCACACCCCCTCATCATATATGACAGGGAGCTGGAAAAATTGTATGAACATGAAGGCTAGGGAGTTGAAATCATGGTACTTGGCTTATGGTAGCTCAATGTACCATTTGGCCGCAGCACCTGTGAGGGTGCGTTGGAATATCCTCAGTCTGATGGAATTGTGTACGATGATGTTTGACAAGCACCATAGATGGAATGTCATTATGTGGTTTTGGGGACATTCCCCTACTTTTCCTTCAAACTTAGGAATGTCTAATGGCATCTTGGTTGGCATGGGTGGCCAGAAATCTTGGTGGCGGATGGGGTTGTTTGTTAACTGTGCCAAATCAGGCAAGTTTAGACGAGCCATGAAAGGAAGGTTTGACCCCAAGTTGATGTGGGATGGGGCTACAATGGTGGTGGGATTTGCAGGTGCATAATGCATCTGCATAGCTGGGGGTGCTTGTGGTGGCGCCATTGTGGATGGGCCAATGCCCCGAAGTGTTGTGGGGGGGTCAGTATGGGTGGCAAGGACATTGCCCCCATGTATGATAGTAGGGGAAATGTAAGTGGAAGGTCCATTGATCTCCCATGTGGAAACAGGGGAAGTGTAGGTGGACGGGCCACTACCCCCATGTGTTACAGATGGGCCAGCTTGGTTGGTCGCTATGGGTGGTGGTAGCTAACTAATGACAATTTACATGACTGTGACTGGGCCACCTGCAGGGTTGTTGGTGACAAATTGTGTTGTGGACATGGGTCCACCTACTATGGCTATGCCAGAAAATGGATTCAGGTTTGCACTATCCATGGGGCTTAATGGTGTAGTATGGAGGTCTGGTTCAAACTGATATGGGTCTGAATCTAAATTAGAGGCTGTGTGACGTTTTGATGGTGTGTGAGGACATCGAGAATAGGCTCGACGGTGTTGGTTCAACATTCCAAATGTTGGCGGTTCGCCTCTTAGGTGTGAGGAAGAGTGCGCGGGATCAATTGTGTTAGATGTTTATCAAACTGATGGGAATGATGTTTGGACCCCATTTTCAGTTGCTTCCTATTGGCTATAGGTGGTCACTCAGCCACCGAGACTGCGAGAAGACAGTGCTTGGATTTTTCCTCACAGGTGTTTCTACTCAATCGGAAGGGGTTGTTGCCCATTTTAATTGGCAATTCCTCTCAGCGGCTAGCTAACTTGGGGTTCCTGTGGTACTCCTCACAATGAGTTTCTGGAAGAGCCCAAGTACTTCCCATAGTTGAAGCAGTCAGGGACTTATGTCCTCAAAGACTGTAGATTTTTTTGTACTTAGTGTAAATTGATAAATTTTAAGGCTCCCTTAGTGTCATGAACTGAGTTGGGTTGATTACTTGGTATGGTGTATTTTTTTGTCTATCTTTTTGGTATTTGGTAGCTGCAAATGGTTTATGAATTCATCATATTGTGGCAGAGTTCATATCATTGTTGTGGATGCAATGAATAATCAAAAATTTGTAAACAAATACAGTTCTTAACCCTGAATGTTTATGGCCTAGCTAGATGACTACCTCACACTGATATTCCTCTTAAACCAAGAGAAGGTGATGGGATCTCAACAAAATGTGACTAATCCCATCTGTAGATCTACGTGTCACCTCCCGAATGCAAGGTTGGTCAACAGGGAGGACGCTTAGCGTCGTGAGAAGCCCTCCTTCTCTACCCCCTTTACCTTCCAGGTCATCTGGTTTTAATAGTTAAGAACAATGCTCAATGAAGGACCTAGGACTATACGAGCTTTCCCTTCATCGTATCCCAGAATACCCCGAAGGGTGATGAAAGGGTAGAGGAGGAAGGGTCAGAAAGACTTGATTTTAAGTCATATTTAGTTAATCTATGTTCATTAATTAAGCCATTAAAATTTACTTTGAATTTACACTTTGTTTGTTGATGCAATTACAAGAAATTAAAATAGCAACTGAAATTAAACTAGTATGCTGGACAGAAGTGGGTGAGCCACATGAATAGTCCCTATTAAACTAAAATTTAACCCGTATTAAACTAAAATTCAAACCTTTGATTGACAGACCACACATTTTTTATCAAATTTGGCGAGGGGGTGGCAAAATATTTTCAGAAACAGGTGAGGGGGTCGCACAGATTTCACAGATAGTCGTGGTCTATGTTTCTAAGTGAAGTCACATCTTTTAGGGGATTAAGTGTGACCTGGGTGCGCCTGTCAGGCCATTAAGTGCGCCCTCATCCCATGTTCAGGCCCGATAAGTGCGACCTACCCCAGATTTGGGGTTTTTCTAATCCTGAGTCAGATCCGACCGACAGTAACCTGTACTGTGGCCAAAATGACTTGGATTTTCCTAGCAGAGGCTTCAGCAACACTAATAACTAGAAATAAACTAGATCTAAACTAAATTTGACATGAAATTTTAAAAACTAGGGCAAGAATTAAAAAACTTGAAATTTTAAAAATCTGGATCAGGGATCCTGTGGGATCGACCTGGTATGGTCGCCAGTTTTGTAGCATGGATTTCTCCTTGCTACAGGGGTAGGAATGACTCCCTTATATTTGTAGGACAAAAGGGTAGGTTCCTACTTGTGGAAAAACTAAAAGAAAAAAGGGAATGTAAAGAACAGTAATGAAAACAAAGATGGAAGAGAAATATGGAGAAACCCTCTGTAAACAAAGGTTAGGGTTCTGCTTCCAATAACCTACAAACAATCATTAAGCTACAATAAATTGAAATACATGCAAAAAAAAGTTAGCAAATAAACATCCAAATAAAACCATGGATTAGAAAGTAAAGAAAAAACTAAGCAAATACAACAAAGAACAAGCTATACCTTCTCTTTGGGTGGAATGGGCCACCATGCCCTAGCTTGAAGGAGCACCTCTCTTGGATGGGTGAGCTATGGCTCAATGGAGATGGAGGAGAGGGAGTGTGGGTGGCTTGAGAGACAAAGGCTCTCAAGGCATCCACGGGAAGCATAACATTATGCAAGGGAGAAGTGTTTTGAGAGTGACCCCCCACCCTCCTTTTATAGCGTTTTTGGGGTTTTAGGGTTTTAAGCCCTTGGTCTGGGCTTTAGCCCCTTTTTTTGGGATTTTAGCCCCTTTCACCCTAATTTTAGCTCCTTTTAGGGTTTTAGCCCCTTTTGGGGGGCTTTAGCTCCTATGAGAGTATTTTAGGCTCCTTTTGGGTTTTTTAAGCCCTTTTCTTCATCCTTAAGCCTTTTTGAGGGTGTGGGGGTCTAATGGAGGGTCGTGAATGGGTGTTCTTGGGTGGTGTAGTCCATGTAGAACTGAGTGAGGGATTTTTTGGGTTGACAACATCCATGAAAATTTGAAGCATATCGAGATCAAGTACCACTATATCAGGGATATGGTGCAGAGACGAGTAGTGAAGCTCCAGTATGTTGTGACAGATGAATAGATAGCTGATGTGTTGATGAAGCCATTGGCCAAAGTGAAGTTTGGGTACTTTAGGGAGAAGCTTGGTGTTCTCCAGATCGAGGTTCCCTCCAGAGGGGAAGTGATGAGTCCATGATCCATTCTAGCATGGTGATAGGATTGGTTGCTTCCATGGTCAAATGTAACGGTTGAGCCATTCTGTCATAGTGAGAGGATTGGTTCCTTCCATGTCAGATATGAGTGCTGAGCCATTCTGATGTGATAGTAGGATTGGTTCCTACATGATCACATATAAGTGTTAATTACCATTCTTTGAATGGAGGTACCTGGTCAGTTACCAGGAATACTCAGTATGGGACTAAGGACCATTCTGATATAACTGTGGGATGTAGTCTAACATGATTAGATATAAGTTCAGGGCCATTCTAAGATTAAGGGATGTATTCCCACTTGATCAGATATAAGGGATGATTCCATTCTCTAGGAGAATGGAAGCACCTAGTCAGTTACCAGGAACCCTCAGTCTGGTACTTAGAGCCATTTTGACATGGGGGCAAGCTGGGCCCTCCTATGGTCAGATGTAAGGGCTAGGACATTTTGACATGGGGGAAGGATGGGCCTTCCCATGGTCATATGTAAGGGCTGATTCCATTCTCTAGGAGAATGAAGGCACCTGGTCAGTTACCAGGAACCCTTAGTTTGGGACTGAGAGCCATTCTAACATGGGGGCAAGCTAGGCCCTCCCATGGTCAGATGTAAGGGCTGGACCATTCTGACATGGGGGCAGGTTGGGCCCTCCCATGGTCAGATGTTAGGGCTGGGCCATTCTAACATGATGGTGGATGTCTTCCTCTCATGGTCAAATGTGAGTGCCGGGCATGCCATTCTGACATGGGGGCAGTCCAGGCCTTCCCATGGCTAGATATAAGTGTTGGATGGACTTTTCTGACTAGGTCAGATATAAGTGATGAAGAATATGAATACCTACTTGGAGGCTAGGCCTACAAACAACATGAGAAAGGGATAGCTCTGTAGAACTTCTTGTGATGCGAATAATCAAGAGATATCAGTAGTGATGATAACCCATTGATGATCCAGATTAAGTGATGATTCAGATCCAGTGATGATGATCGAGATCCAACGATGATCGAGATCTAGATGAAGATGACCTGAAGATGAATATGACGAGAACTCAACGATGATCCAGATGATACAGAGAAGAATACTTGTGCTGATAAATTATGTCGATAGAATACCTTCCTAGTTAAGAGGGAGTGTTGATGTATTTGTAACTTTAGAATTTATTGACTAGTATATCGTATGTATTGTACCCCGATGTTTATTCCAAGAAGTGTCTGTAATGTATTTGAGTCATGTCATGCCCCGATGTTCCTATTGGGAGATTCAATAATGTAAACAAGTCATGTAAAGTCATTGTGGGTAANCCCATGGTTGTGGGACACTAGGGTTATTAGACTCTCCTAGAGATGTTGGCTCTAGTAAGTAATTGTTAAGTGAGGCCGACATGTTACAGTGGACATTAAGTGAACGAAATAATATAAATAGAGAGTGAGCCTCTCTATTTATCACACACACACTCACTTACTGGGGCACATGAGTGATAGAGAAGAATCTAGGATCAGAGAGAGAAACTATTGTTTTCAGGAGATCATATTTATGTTTTCAGGTTTTACTTTTGGTGCTGATTATATCTCTGAGGAATTTGTGGGGTTTTCTCCTTTATGGTTTCCTCGAGGAAAATTTTTGTGTCTCTTTTCTCTTGTGTTTATTGCTGTGCATGTTATTCTCTCAGATAAGATCCTAAGATAATGCTAGCTTGAAAGATAAAAATCTAACACTCTGATCACACCCATCACTAGGGGTCCAGTCAGAGAGTACACATCGAGGAGAGTAATCTCTATTCTCTCACCCTTGATGATAAAATACTACACCTCTTGATCCTTAAATATTACAAGCTTGTACAAAAATATTTTTGTTGGATGCATAACTATGATCTTGAAAAAAATCCATACACCACACTTAGGGAGAAAACCCTGCAATGGTGGGTCATCATGCACCTCCCCTCAAAGGACCCCAATATCTCCCTTCCGCCATGCCACCTGAGGCATCCTGCACATACACACAATACCTTTCAGGTCTATTAATGCAAAAAAAACTCATTCTAAGTTAATTCACACCTATTTATCCCTTTTGTGAAACCCAAGTCGCTCAAAAATATTGAACAGGTCCGATTGGGTTACTCTTTTCCTCTAAACAGGTGTGACCTGAGTCATGCTTGTCTCCATGATAAGTTAAACCAGGTCACGTATTTATTCCCAATAAGAGCAACCTAGATCGCTCCTTTTCTCTCTAAAAGTGTGACTCGACCTCAAGAATCCTTTAGGCTCAGCCAAAGCCCCCAGAGTGAGAAAAACTAAAAACCAATCCACTGAAAAAGATGGGTTTGATCAGAGGTCTTACATGCAAGTCATAGATTGGAAAACCCTTAATCCACTTGGAATAAATCAGTATTTGTGTTATGGATTCCTCCACTCCAACTCACCCTTGAGTAGTGAAAATGACAAATTCCATGTTCCCCTCCCTATTCATAGGCCTCCATTTGGTCTAGTTTTTCCTTGTGCACCACAGAGTCATCTGGAGTCCATTTTTCACGTCGTTTGCACCACTAGGTTTGGTTTTCTATTCTCTATCTTTTGGTGAGACCCATGTCTCAAGATATTTAATGGAATTTTTGGTCCATTTCTTGGAATTTACCTTGATTTGTGTTCCATCACATGAATCACCCCATGCACCTACTGGCATGTTCACGATCCATCTGCTCCATCCATACTACATATTTGGCCTTATTTTACCTCTATCCATCGTCCCACAAGGAGGCCCCATCAACGTTCCTCAGTTCTTTCTATCAGCCATGTTCAAAACATAACCCCTTTATATACATCAAGCACTTCCTCCTTTCTTCACTGACCATTACAGAGTTTTTGTTAAGCTCTTTTCTGACGCCTAAAAGAATGAAAATATCGTCGAGTGCGCTTGCATATTTTCACGCTCGTTAAATTATTTGGAATGGAGTCTATGTTTCCTTATTTATCTCCTTTTTTGAACTGTGTAGACTATCAAAAGAAAAGGACCACACTAGAAAATTCCATCTGGGAACGTTTCCCTCTGTATCCTTTTATGCTTTGTTGGGAATTCGGACTGTAACTTACAAAAAAGCTCATCATGGGTTGTCTTTAAGCTCTTTTCCATCCCTCTCATCAAGAAAATATCGATGAGAAATCTTGGTTTCACTAATGCTCATAAAATTATTTGAACGAATGTCTAGTCAGTATAGTTTTAACCTTTTCCAACCTAGTTGTACTAACTTCAGTAAAGAATTCTCTCCTCCCGCAAGGTTGGGAGAGTTGTCCTTTGTATACTTTTATCCGTTTTTAGTCTTAGGAGACTATTTATGAGAAAGAGAACCACTGGAGTATTCTTTCTATATTCACATTCTCTAAAAATGAAAACACCATCGAGCATTTACCTTCTTAGGATGGCTAAAAATCCATGAGATCATATCATATAGATATTACTTCTATCCTTTCTTCGTGCTCCTTAAAATATGAAGAAGGACCAAACAGTGTCTCTTGGCACAGCCACATACGATATCACAATATGTCATATTTCCCCCATTGGGTTTCCTTTGTTTAGAGTATTCTTCGATCAGTCTTCCTTATATCCCTCGGATATCATTAGTCTAGTTACCTCCCCCAGTATTTCCCATTGTAGTTATCTTCCTGGTTTCTAGCTATGATCCCTTTCCCATGAGTCAGTTTTATTTGTGTCTAGGTCAGTCTTGTCATCATACTCTGAACAAAGGAAGTTTGAGTCCCCTATACTCCTCTATCCTTGTTCCCCATTCAATGTGTTAGTCCTCTGATTGTTCCACATCGTTTGTTATCCTCCTCGTGCTTCTAATCAAGGAAACATCATTTCCTTGTTAGTCACAGGTCTCCCTCTACCGATGTCAACACATCTATTAAAGAGGATAGAACCATAGGTCCCTATTTCTTGGTTTCATCCACCTCATTGATGAGTTCCTTCGACCACTTGAAAGGAGTCATTAGTTCCTTTCAGGTTGGTTGTGTCTCACGTGATCTACTTTAGCTACATCATCGAACTGTTGAGATTCATACATGCTATTGGTCTATTCATTATTTGGTCAAAGATACTGATTTTCACCTGACTCTAGCACATCGGTGGTTCTACTATGGGACCCATATAGTCTCATGTCCCTTGTGATTTTTGAGTTGTGTTGGTGACAGTGTTCAGAATATCCCAGTGTTATGCTTCCATGTATCTCCAGTATTTGGTGCTACATATTGTACCACAGAGAGTCTGACTCTTATTCAATGAATCCCTTGAGTTATGTACCCCTCCAGATGCAATAGAGAATTATTTGTGATGATATTTCTTTCCATGAGAATGCCCTTGTTCGTATGTACCAGTTCTTCATTTTAGCATTTTATTCATCCTCCCATTGAGGCCACCATTATGTATCACCATTTGTATATGTATTTATCTACTCCCATATTTTGAGCCTTGATCCCCATTATTTATTCTTTTGGCATTGTTATGAGCATGGGTTTGCTAGCCTCGTCCATAGACATGTCACCCATTATATGTACCTCATCCATTTTTGATAAGCAATAAAAAAAAAACCCACCATAGTTCAAATAAGGAAGCTTCACTCCTCCATGTTCCTCTCCATTCTCTCCATTGTTTTCCCCATATTCCCGTGATCCTATGATGTCTATCGGGCATATGATGATTTCCTTCCCTCACACCTCATGGGGAAATCTATTAACACTAGCAAGTGTTCACCTAGCTCTCCATGGTCTAAACCATAGTCATACATCATGTTCCCACCATTATTTCCTCCATTTTGACCCGCACAATTGTATTTCCACAAACAATGGTCCAAAATATCATTATTACTCCCCATAAATGAAGGGATGATGAGAATTTATTATCATTTATCCCCACTCTCTCCCAAAAAGGGTAAAAAACCCTAAAAAAGAGAATGGGTCAAAACACCATAGATTAATACCATGGACAATAAAATACCACGGTTCATTACCTTGGTTCAAAAAACCCTAGGACCATACTATAAATACATTGTGACAGACTTCCCCAAAACAATTTTTTTCATTTTCCATCATTCACATCATATACTTTTCTCCATCATTCCCATATTTTCCCATGCGATTCCCATGACGTATGCTGAGCATTGCTCTGTGCCCATTTGGATCCATTCGCCCCTTTTGACAACCAGTTGTGGAAGAGATTGGAGACCCAAACCATGGATGTGTGGAACCACTTCCAAGGATGGCTATGGTGGCCCATTTTCAGAAAGGTGTGTTCTTTGTTATTTCTTGCATCAGTTAGTTTTATATATGTGAAAAACTGAAAAAATATTTTTCTTATTGTCTTGTTTCTTTTGTTATTGTTGAATTATTCATTATGCTTTGGACGAGATAAGGTTGATTCTTTTGCAAATAGCTGGGGAGAAATCCCCACTACAAATATACTAGTACATAAAGTACGTTATTTATTGTCCATCACTCACAATAATATTTCTTTAGTATCTGACATATCATCACCATTCATATACTTCTTGTGTTTTAAGTCTTAGTATTTGAGAATGACATTTATTTAGGAATACAACTATGTAGAGCATTACTTGTGTCAAAATACAAAAATAAGGCTAGGGTTTATTACGGGTACTCGAGAGGAAGCTAGCCAGGATGACCAAAATAGTTCCAACTATACGGATTGATCAAATTCCTGTTATCATGCAAAAATATGTTGTAGGGATTCTACCTACCTGGATACACCTCATGAGGATGGTAGCCAGGGTCGTTCTAGTTTAAATAGAAGCCGAAGAGATTGTTGCGGCTGAAGAAGCTGACGACCCTGGTGATGCTAGTGATGTGGGTGATGAGGCATAGATCTATACACATTTTATGGATTGCAATCCAATTTTTTTTTTTTTTTTTTTTTTTTTTTTGCAATTGTGACTCTATCTTAGGATCAGAACTCGAACTATCTATGGACATATTTTTACATATCTATATCTATATATATATATATATATATATATATAGATATATTCCTAGTTATTTACATGTGTTCCTAATGTATCTGTTATGTACAAAATGTGTGTTAAGTGCCAATCTAGTATATACTTCACATATGCATCACTTAATGTATTTTCATTATGTGAAATATGATTAAATGAATATAATTGAAATTTCTTTCAAGTAATCTAACCTGCAAAAAAATACATAACAAGGTAGGGTTTCACACTTGATAAGCTCCATTGAGCTAGGAAGCCACCAGTTGATAGTCAAGTCTAATTTCAAATGGGGTGATGCCACGTGACAAGGAATCTCATAAAAAATCAATAACAGCCTTGTACTCATCCATATTATTGTTACCATGACCTAGGAAAGTGCCTTCAAAGGAAACTAGCTGTCTCGAGGGTGAATAAATCACCCAGGCGGCTGAAGCCAGGTTACATGTATGACGACTAGCGTCATCCGCAAAACCTATGAACCACTCAGCTTACCTTTGTAACAATCACCAGATGGTATAATAAAACTAACAAGATAACTATTGTACATAAAATTACATACAATAAAATACAAGAAAAAGCACTAAGCCTAGACATAGTACTTCTTTAGTCTTCGTCAAATAGGTTTAGAATGTTAGTTTTTCATCATATAATCTAGCATTATGATCTTTAGTATATTTTCACTGAGAGAATAACAAGCATAGCAATAAAACATAAGCACATCACAAGAGACAAGAGACACAAAGAGTTTTCCTCGGGGAAACCATAAAGGAGAAAACCCCGCAACTTCCTCAGAGATAGAATCAGCACCAAAACAGTAAAATCTCAAAACAGTAAGATGCACTCCTGACAGCATTAGTCTTCTTCTTGTCTAGTCCCAGTGTATTTCCTTCCTCACTAATGCGCCACACTTGATTGATTGAGTGATGTGTTGCAAGTGATAAATAGAGAGGCTCTCACTCTCTATTTATATTCTTCCGTTCACTTGAAGTGCACTCCAACATGTTGGCCTCACTTAACAATTACTTACTAGAGCCGACATCTCTAGGAGTGTCTAATAACCCTAGTGCCCCACCACTTGTGGGGACTTTGCCTCCTCTGACCAATAGGAGGGTAACACAATGGTGGGGACTATTGCCATGGCTTACAATGACTCACCTAGGGTTGAATTCACTAGGATAGTCTAATAACCCAAGGGCCCCACAACTATGGGGACTTTAACCCTTGACCAATAGGAGGGTTACCCACAATGACTTGACATGACTTTCTCATTATAGAAACTTCTTGGAATAAACATCGGGGTATGACATGACTCAAATACATTACAATATATCCCAGAATGAACATCAAGTTACAATAGATAAGAAATACATTTCCAGGTTCCAGGTTCAATGATATATAGGTTCGGATTCCAGGTTCAACGATATATGGATGTATGCCTAGTATAGATTACCATACACATGCATCGCACAGTTCCTTTAACAGGGAAGTATATATGAAAACCTCTTCTAAGAAAGAGTTTGCATCAATATGCACATATTTGACAACGTGAGGGTTTGGAAATATTTTGATAGAACCAACATCTTTTGCTAGTCTCATGTCGCACTCTAGGTTTCCTATTCTACTCAACTTGGGAAGGAGGTAGAATCTATGGTGAAGATCTTCATAGATCTTGTCTTTCCCACTCATGGCTTCCAAAAGGGCTTCATCCAAAGGCAAAACCATGTCTAAGAAGTCATATAAATATAAGGAGTTCTCTACGCAAGCAGGAAGGTAAGCCTATTTTGACTCCTCTAAGACTATAGGAGGAATCGAAATCGAATCAACAACGGTTTTAACGATAGCTTGGTAAGCCACTTCCACTGTAGATAAGGGCACCTAAGGTTCATGATTGGTAGGATGGACCCAAGGATCAGTTTTATCAACAATCGTGGTGATAGACATACCCACACTCGTAGAACCTAGATAATTTATCGGGGTTGGGATATCAAATGTGCCCATTAATGATGAATACATTCCATCCCCAAATCTCTCCATAGCCGGTTTTAATTCATCAACCAATGGTACCATGGACTCATTCATTTCCAAACGGTCCCTTCGAGCAAAATTGAGTTGGTCAACAGTAACCAACTTTCCTTCATGTGGAAAAACTAGTACTCGAAGAAAAGCCGAGGAAATCGTGCACATAGCATATGTCCAACTTCTCCCCAGAAGCAAGTTATATTCCAATGGACAATCAATCACCTCTAGTTCAACAGAAAACACTTTCCTTGCCAACTTAATCTCAAAATCTGGTAGGATACCATGCGGGCAGAAAGACCTCATGTCAAAAGAAGTAAGCAAGTGGTTCAATGGAACTAGTTCTGGGGAACCTAAAGCCTTTTAGCAAAAAAGAGACATAACACATGTGAAAGCACCCTTGTCCACAATTGTACACTCAATGTTCTTCCCACCATGAACAATGTCTACTAACAAGGCCACATGATATGGTAGGCACAAATTGACATCCAATAGATTGAACTTTTCCATCAAACTTGAAGAATACATGCTACCTAAAGCTGCTAAAATGACATCCTGTTGAGCAGGACAACTATGAAGCACTTCAAATGCAGACATCAAACAAGGGGTTAAGGCCAAATATTCCACCACATAGTAGTTAGAAGCAGCCCTAGAGTTTGGGTTTTGAAATTCCTTTTTAAAGATACCTTTCGGTATTTTGGGGATTGGATCAATAGGTTTCTCGATTGTGAGAGGGTTAGAGTTTTCACCAGCAGACTTACCCTTCTCAGAAGCCTCCATCTCATAATTTTTATTTCTCGTCTGGAGCAATGTACTAGAATGTACCATGTTGATATAATTTTTTTCAGGAGGGGCACCCAAGCTTCCCCCGGCTACATTAGAAACAAAATCTCCATTATGTCCTTGGGGGAATGGATCCTTCAAAATAGCTGGTTGTTGGGTTTTTAGTAGCTTCTGAGCTTGATCAATGAGAGGACATTGATGAGTTAAGTGATCTCCCTAGCACAACTTATAGGGAAATTTCACCTTCTTCTTATCCTTCTTCCCCCCACTAGCAATGTTCATGGGTTTAGGATTTTTTTTGTTTCCCTCACCTTTCTTCCCCTTCTTATTTTTCCCACTCGGTCGTTGATTGCATTTTGGGAGGATTGTGCAAGATAAATTTCATTTTTGGGTGAGGGGGCAGCTTTTGTTTCCTCCGTTGTAGTCTTATTGACGAACTACTCATGGAGTTGCTTGGCCAATGACTCTATAGTGGGAGAATTCACTTAACCAACCATCATCATGGGGTATAGGCTTGGTTTTCTCAACACTATGGGTAGACCACAATGCCTGAGGTATGATTTCATATAATATCCTAGACTGGGAATATATCAAATCCATCGGCTGGGCCCTGAGGATGGCCTCTTCATCAGTGGTCACCCCTGAAGTGGATACATGCTTAGATATATAAGGCAATAAATATTTAAGGAACCACTCTAACAAGAACTCGGGGGTAATATTGGATTTTATAAGCCTCTTCTATCTTTGCCACTCTTTGATATGATCCGAAATGTGAGTGGATTTTTCTTACCTAAAAGTAGGAAACAATTCTGTGCTGACATCATATCGGATAGGAATCTCAAAGTGGTTTAAGAACACATTAGCTAAGTCCCAAAAAATGTCAAACGAACCAAAAGGAAATTCAATATACCACTTTGCTGCAGCACTAGTCAAAGTTCTTTGGAACAACGTTAACCGAACGGAGTCATCGTTCAGTGAGTTGGAAGAGAACCATAAATGGAAATTGGTCATATGTGTGCCTACATATTCATTAGTTTTTCCTTCAAACTTGGGAATGTCAGAGGGTAACTTGGTTGGAAGAGGTGGCCATGTGGAACTATGTTTCACCGAGTCGTTCATCAACTTAGTCAAATATGGCAAGTTTAAAGTTGCTAGGAACAGAAGTT
This sequence comes from Pseudotsuga menziesii, assembly GCA_001517045.1. NCBI lineage: Eukaryota > Viridiplantae > Streptophyta > Pinopsida > Pinales > Pinaceae > Pseudotsuga > Pseudotsuga menziesii. Next base: position 225,133 of record LPNX010165383.1, read on the forward strand.
TAGGCCTAACCGGAGCCTAAAAAGCATGATTTTGGTAGATAGAAGGACCTTCCCTCTCGTTCACAAAAGTAAAGGTGGGGTTTCCCCCATCTACCAATTCTAAATTAGTTGGACTACTTTGAAATGGATTCCACCCATAATCTAGTCGATTATTTGTGGGCAGTGTAGTATAAGTAGTTGAACCCCTCAAGACAAAACTGGAATCTGAAAGACCGCAGCAGGTATCCCTCCACTAAAAAGAAAAAATAGAGAGTTCATAAACGGGGTCGAAATAGGAGTTTGGAAACCTTGACCATAAGTATTTTTATTTCCAAACTACATCCCCACATATGCAGGTGTAGGGTGTACATAAGGAGTAGATGGGGGAGTGTGCCCCCCATTCCATGGGAATCCCTAGACAAGTGAAGAGGATCCAACAAGACCACTCTAAGTAGTATGCATGAAAGAGGGTGATGAAAAAGGTGCACTAGGAATCCGAGTGACAACACTACTACAAGGACCTACTACATTCGAGGAAGTCGGTGGTTGAACCACTCGACTACTTGGTGATAAAGGTGCAGTAGATGAACTTGGTCTAGGAGTACCAACTAGGGGAGGTGGAACTCCTCCATCCAACATGGATGAAGTGGGGGTAGACATGCCCTCTGCGGATCTTTCCATAATGTTGCTCACGGGAACACTAATCACAGGTGAAGTGAATAAAAGAACTTGGATGATCACAGGATCATTTAAGTAATTAAGAGGGGGGTTAAATTTCCTCGCAAACTCGTTAGCCTGTAAGTCTTCAATCTCTACTACATTTGTATAAATCTGATTGGTCCTAAGTTCCGGTTCACCTAGAACTTTTCTTTCTCCTACTCGTTTGAAATAAGTGTCAGTATCTAATCTCCTCCTTTGAGTGGGTTGTGGAGGCTCCATTGTAAAAGCTGGAGGAAGGTTTTACAACCTTCTTGACCTTCTGAGAGGTTGGTAATCCACAGATAAAAATTAACTCTTCACACACCTATAGGCTGACTAAATACAAACAAACCACACAATACTCACTAAAAAATATCCTAAAGCCAAACAAACAAATGGGTATATGATATTCCTTCCAGAAGAAAGTTGATAGATGGTTACTAGGCGTCCCTATAGATGTTTTTAGGCATAAGAGGAGGAATTACATAACCACCCTCCCACACCTTATACCAGGGTTACCTTCCAAGCCTGTCAAAGGTAGACCAGAAATAGCGTGTCAGTATACCTATGTATGAACCCTAGATGTCAAAGAGACTAAAGGGTACCGTAACTATATTGAAAATATGGAGGGATAGTCGCAATCCTGATTCATATGCCTGGGCATGGTAGCAAATACCGAAACCTTGTCAACACAAGCACTGCACAGGGCCCAAGAGTTGGTATTGACAGAAGTCCCCAGATGTGTAAAAATATTGGTCTACGCTTGAACAAGGAATCATAGGTTTATCTCCTTAGTCCAGGTCCTCATGTGGCCTCCTTCTTAACTCCCGTGTGAGAGGAGCTTCTGAGATATAGTTAATATAGAGGATGATTTACCTAGTAATTGGCCAACTACATCTGAAATCAAATACTTGTGGAGAGTTAAAACTCCCTAATCCACAAGTCTAGCCTAAGCTAGTTGGTGTAAGAGCCTAAAAAAGAAAACTTACTAATAATTTTTAATTATGTCGTTCTTTTTAATAGGTTGTTTTTAGTGAGAGATAAATGGCGTGAAACTTATGTGGTGTTATAGACTTGATAAAAGAAAGCAAAAATGATGTATAAAAGTAAATTCTCAAAGAAAATTGCAACTACTAAGACAACTTTTTCTTTTCATTTTGTAAATGGAAGTTAATGAGATTAAAACTAAGCATGAGAAACTACAAGAGTTTTTAAGAATTTATGAAATTTTTCTTTGAAAATTAGCGAAAATCAATACTGAAGGAAACCTAATGCAAAAGTATAAAATATTTTTGTGTGTTCTTTTCAAACAACTTCAGAAATTACTATGCAAGTGAATGCAATACTTGATCAATTTTGACTAATCTAAGCATATAATAGTGAAATCAAGAAAAAGGATCCCCAATTGGGCTACTTCAACCAAGAGGAAGAATACTGGAATAAATCCTGACTTGAAGAAACTAACAAACTTAAAAAGTTCACTAGATCCACAAATAAAAGAGTGATAAATTGAGACTACAAGTAACAGTACAGAGTATAAAGCATTCAAGGACTTGATCACTGACCTAGAACATAATCAATCAACCTCACAAACCAAGAAGGAGGACCACCAACACTCACCAATGCAAGGAAATCAAACAAAAAAAGCTAAAGGACTTGAATAAATCAAGTAAACGGTGTGACATACAGACCTCAGACTCAAATATTCATGTCATAAACAGAACCCTTTCAAGCAATCAAAATCCATCATACAGGAACAAGCAAACCCTACTGAACCAAAAGAATGCTACATGAAACACGTGTCTGTCTATGCAAAAAATCCATGTGCGGCACGTGACTGTCTAGAAGGAAACTTGCGTGTACATAGTGAAACACTTGACTATCTAGGAAGACAACCCGCGTGTGTTGCTAAAAATTTTTCAAAGGAAATGACTAGCAACAAATATCTAAACATGAAAAACTATAAATCAAAGGCCAAAAAGAATGAACACACCCTGAAATACAAAAGAAGCAAAGGCTGGTAAGGAAACCTAAAGAACGGACCCACATCATGCTAGATTCCCCAATGGAGTCATCAGTTTTGTTGTTCAGGACAATGCACCCTTGTAACCTAGGGTCTCTAGGTTACCAACTTACTAAGACACTTGCAGAGAATCAGCTTATCTAGAAAATGAAATAGGAATAGGAAGCAAACTTGGCTTACCTGGTTTATGACGATTGATCCAAGATTGGTCTTATCCTCTTTCAATCTTTTTCAAAACTTCTAGGGCTTCTCCAATTCTGCTGCAAAAGACAAATTCTTCCAGCAATATCTCAAATATATATTAATGGTTGGTGAAATTCATAACATAATTGAAATCATTCATAGTCCATCATACATGAGAAAGCAACAATACAAAGATTGGAAGAAGAACTTTCTTTATTCATAAATAGAGAATGTTGAGATTACAATCCAGATTCTGAAACAAGGAATCCTCTGCAAACAGAGGACATTGAGTTCTATTTCTCCAAGAGGCCTGAAGGCATACCACCAGCATAACTTTGCTCTTCTAAGAATGATTTGTTAGCCCCATCCCATGCCCTCTATTTATACATGGGTAAATAGAGAGGTTTCGAATGTCAGGATGGTTGAGACAGTTGAGATAGTTATTAATTAAGGCTCAACGTGATTTATATTTCCTAACATTGAATTAAGGTAGACATGAGTATATATATAGGAAATGCATGTATGACATGCTCCTTGATTTAAGGCAAGTCGTGTGTTCAAGGTACATGCGGGTTGCAATGCAAATAGTCACGTATGACATGTGGGTTGCAATGCAAACAGTTGCGTGTGCATCCTGAATCTCCAAATGAAAATATATTAAGTTGGTCAAGAGTTTATGTATCAATGATCATGCACATCTATAGTGTTTTGGCTTACTTCAATGCTATTATCCTTTTGTGTCGTGACATATTGGATGTCAATACTCGGGCAGAGAGGTGCCATTTTGGTTGATAACACCATTCAACATCAAAACATGTTTGTGTAAGTCTTTCAAGACTATAAATTTAACAACATTATACTTTCAATATGTTTAAACAACATATTATCATAGTTTGATACTTCTAGTATCTATGCATTTACAAACTATTTCAAACAAATCCTATGGTTCAATTTCCTTATCACAATATATTTTTTGCAAAATAGATAATTCTCATTACCATATATTCAAGTTCTTCATTAAACGTTTCCAAAAATTTTAACAAAACACACTCTCGACATATCAAATTATCTAAACTATGGTTTACCATAAATTCAATTGATTAATTGATTATAACATCATGCTAATATTTCATAATATTTAATGAATCACATTGGTTCTAGATGTTACATTTTTCCAGCACGATATTAATCTTCCAATGAGTCTTTCGATCCCCATTTGATGATGTCTCTTGCAACCATGAGTACCTGCACTTTGTACTCACAATTTCTTGCCAAATCTTATTTGCATCATAAACTCATAAAGACAATTATAAAATATAGTAACAAGTTACTAATTTAAATTCCATAAAGTCTTGATAGATTAAGATATTCTTTTTCACAATGCATTACTTTCTTGATATCTTAATCATAACTACACTTCACGAACCTTTTAGCAATGTGCATCTTACAAAAAATTCATTCCTTAATTATGAACATTAATTTACATTAAAATTTTAGTATTGTGACTACTTTACTTCATCATGCCTTCTCTTCATCATCCTTGACTTGGTATATTATCACCATGCAATTAACCTTTCTAGCACTTCTAATGTAATTGTAAGCAAGACATAGAATTAGCTATACCAAAAAGTTTATGCGTAGATGCATTTAAACATTCAAGAAGTATAGAGTGCACAATCTAACCTAATGATTTATCTTTATGCTTTAATCCTTGTATACTTAATCATACTATGCTAGTATACTCTTGCAATGTATATTGTTGACAGGTTATGCATAAATTAACGTAAACATATATTTTGCATAGGTTTGCTAATCAAGCTATTTCATGTACTTGGCTGATCAAAATTTTCCAACAATATCTTCTTCATAACACCCATGTGAATAGGTAAACATAAAGTCTTGGTTTCAAATAAGTAACTTCTCACAAAATCCACACATATCTCTATATATGTGAGTCCATTATGTTTGAGTGTTGTGAATGTGCTCTCATACCATTTTGTAACAAACACAATTTCCACCTTACCACTTTCATGGAAATGGGGTATAAAATGTTTATTAAACATCTTTATAATTTTCAAGAATGTTGATGCCAAAGATTATTTTTCATATCAAAGATGAACCACTCTATGTTCACATACAAAGAAGGATATGTACTTTAATATATTAATATATATATGAACTGAATTCGAACAATTCTTTTTGTATATAATCATAATCATTTTTGTATGTTCACGAAGTATAATTCTAATTTTAAACAATAACCTAAAAACCTTTGTCGTTACTTCCTCATCTCTACATGAGAAGCTACAATAAAATTCTACATTAATTCAACATCATATTAATGTTTTCTTTGTAGGATAGCAATGTTTTCCCTTAAAAACAAAACACATAATTTAGCATAGGGGTGTAGATAAAATTTCCTAGATAAGTTTCCACTCATAATAACTTAAATGTATATTTATTGTCAAAGAATATTTCATGGACTTATTGAACATTTTCTAGTACTTAAAGTACATTATTTATTGTCCATCATTCACAATACTATTTCTTTAATATCTCACATATCATCACCATTCATATACTAATACATAATGTACATTATTTATTGTCCATCACCCACAATACTATTTCTTATTATCTCACATATCATCACCATTCATATACTTCCTGTGTGTAAGTTAAGTCTTGGTATTTGAAAATGGCATTCTTTTACCAATACAACTCTATACTTGGTTCATCCCATCCATGGGGATAAGTCCACAAAAAATTGTTAATATTTTTATTATCTTATCAGATAAAAGAAGTTACAATTTCAAGCTACACGTGTCTCTTTCAAAGAGAGCACTTTACAAACTATCTTTAATACAAGGCATTTCATGACCTTCTAAAATAATTCCTAATATCTTCACTTTAACTATCGACTATCCTAGTGAATATCATAAAAGACTACAACTTTAAAAGTACCAAAGCTTCTAACATATTAGAGTTATTGGCTCTTGATTAAGAGAAAAAAAAATAAAGTTTCTAAAGTAAACAATCAGAAAAGGAGACATGAACTTTCCATTCTACACATAATTTTTGGTTATCCTCAAAGCTTATTTAAAAGTGATCAAGGAGATATTTAAATCTTCCATATTCAAGTTCATTCCTATCCTTGCAAAGATAGTTTAAAATCATTCATTTTTATCATTAAAATCGGATTTCAACATTTAACTAAGAGATCCATATCCATCAGATTTCATTAAAGAAAAACATTAAACTTTATTATTTAATTATGGAATTAAGCTCACATAAGTTTGTCATTGCAAGATTGAAATAAGTCTTATTAATTAATCTCTTTTTACAAGATTGAAATAAGCCTTATTAATTAATCTCTTTTTTTTGCTTGAAGTCTCCTTTCCTTTTGAAAGACAATCTCTAAACAAACCAATAAAGGCTACATTACATTTGAATAAATGGATGTGTATTCTTTTAAATAACATCATATCCGGGATCACATTTTTCTTTTAATTATCAAAAAGATGCAGACGATTGAAATCATTCTGTGGCACATACACGAGTAGATTAGTCATTCTTTTCAATAGTCACGCAGAGGTGTAAAGTCTAATCTTTGAATCGACTTTAAAAAGGGTTATGAAAAATATTTATATGACTCGAGATGAGTGATGTTCTTCGCAAATGCATCGACAAAGGCAACTTATAGGTATGGTATAAGCGGAAAGTCTTCTTTATCAAGTAGATGTATCTTGAATCCAACCAAACCCAACTAAAAGCGCACTAACCGTATCAATAATATACGAGGCACATGACCAGAGGCTACTCTCTTGCTTCAAATACAACACTTATCAATCACGGTTTTAAGATTTGTGGAAACATTTAGGATGGTTTCTCTCTATTGAGGATGCCTTCACATCATCAATACCGAGGCCCAATTAACTAGATAGAAAATAGAGAGTATTATAGTTTAAATTACGGAATATCAACTGGAAATAAGCGCTATAACTATGGTGTCCAATCTACGGTCAGGATTTTTCTTCTTTTTAATAAGAGAGCTCATATTAGTCCCTGCCATCGGCTAGCAGGGACTCTATGAACGGCCTTGCCGTCGTTTTCAATTACCTTGCACGCAAAACAAAACAAACCTGAATTATTTTCCTATGTTTGTATTCAATCATTTATAACGCCTAATTATTAGTTCATGTTCATTTGCCATATTGCTGAGCACCGTTCTCTCAACCAATTAAAGAATTGAACTTCTTATTTGGCCTCTTCTCGAGGCGGGTATGTTTTTCAGCATCATGATATCCTAAGTTTTTAGTAGTTTTTAGTATGAGCTTGGTAAAAAAACACTGATATATTTTAATGCTTTTACTCCCTTAGCATTAGTTTGGCACTACCTCTTAACATTAAATGTTTTGATGCAAAGAAATAAACAAAAGCAATTCCATAGCCTTACTCTTCGACCCACCGCCTTACTCTTCGGTGGACAGAAAGAACAAAACGATGCTAGGTGGTGTGCAAAATGATGCCAAGTGGTGTGCATGCACTGCATGTGTCTTTGCCTTTGACAGATGGGAAGGGCCAAGCTGATGATGTAGATAGGTTGAACCTCTGTATGTTGAGACTTTGGAAAGACCATGTCCTGGCTTTGGAAAGGCCATGTCCGATGCAGGGTGCACATGCAATGAAGCTGCTCAATTCAACAGGCCTTCCAACAGGCCTGCGAGAGATAGCACAAAACATGAAAACAAAGGCCAGATGGGAGCAGGAAAAACTATCTGCAGCTGCAAGTATAATGGTCAAACTGTCTGCATAATTATGCACATCATAAAGCATTTCTGATTGTATACAATAATAATATGTTCACATACCTGTTGTATACTCGGTGTGCCAGTGAAAGCAAGCAAGCAAGCTCAAGGGTCAAGCTTTGTTGATCCTTCACCAAGTGGGCAAGCGTTAACGATTGACTTACAGGTCCAGAAGGTATAGACTCACAGAAGGTACGGTATGAACTATTTCCGGTAGGTTGTCTACATACATATAGACTTACAGTTGTGTCCATCCATAAAATGCGGTATTTCGCTCTCTGTCAACCATGAGCGTTAGCTATTAACTCGATAAATCTGTACCGTGTCTTGCTCCATGGCCTAAATAAACTACCATAAAAGCTGGGGAAGAAATAAAATCAGTATGCAACTTCAATTGGGATCATTCAACTGCACGTATGTGGAAGGATGGGCAAGAGAAAACATACCATTCTCAAGAGTTATGAATTCAAGATACTGATCGTACACCTTGCCAATCCTATGAATGCAATCTGATTTGAGTGTCCCTGCAGCAAGCTCCTTGAGAAGAAGCCGAGACAGCGACGACGAGAAACTACGATAAAAGCTGGGGAAGGAATAAAATCAGTATGCAACTTCAATTGGGATCATTCAACTGCACGTATGTGGAAGGATGGGCAAGAGAAAACATACCATTCTCAAGAGTTATGAATTCAAGATACAGATCGTACACCTTGCCAATCCTGTGAATGCAATCTGATTTGAGTGTCCCTGCAGCAAGCTCCTCGAGAAGAAGCCGAGACAGCGACGACGAGAAGTTCAAATGGAGGCTCTCATACACAACCCTGGAAGCATCCAATATAATTCTCTTTGTTTATCGATGTGGGTTGAACAAATTATATGGCTGGAACATCTGGAATTGTCTTTCTTTCTTTCTCAATTATGAAATACAGGGTAATCCCATGTTTTGAAGGTCTTTCACATGAATCAGGGGCGACAAAATGTCTCGACAGAACTTGTCAAGAATGAGGACTTTGTACACCTCCTCGTCTGTAGTACCCCGACTTGCAACAGGCTGGTTCAAATTCAGCATCCTTATTATAGACTCTGTTCAAACAAACATACAATTAGACCCGCGCATAGCAAAATGAAATGAATTGGTGCAAACAGATCAAAACATTCTACATTTGACATTTGTATTGCATCATCTATAGAATCTCAAACGGGCACAATTCGGTCCGGTACATAAAAAATTTAGAGATATGATGCTGAAGAATTCATAGATTTTACATATCCATGCAGTATTCAAAGAATTAATGGTGATAGAAAACTAGATGAAGCTTGGATCCGTGGGCTTGTATACACATTTATTTAGAGTTGAATCTACATACACTGGCCGGGAGGAACCAGGTTCGCTCGGACGAGATCAGGAACTGATAAGTTGCTGGTGTCGACATTCTGTGGAACACTTGTTTCACACCATGAGCTACTTGGCCAGAACATACTACCAGCTGTTATATCTGTATGGCATGCAACGACTAGGGACGCCTAACGAGGAGCATAGAGAAACAAAGCGTAGCATTTTATCACGATATGGATTGTCCGAGCTTTTATGGACTTAACTTCCGAGGACACAAAGTCTTGGGATTATCGAGACTCTCAGATGAGGGATATATCAGTACCATCTCATTAAGGGCCAGTGCTTTCAGATATGATGTGCCATATGTTTCATTTCCTGTGCTATTGAAAACCCGTGGCATTATCAATGGGCTACCATAGAGAATGGGGTCACCAGAGAGCTCACTCTAAAATCCTTATAATTGGGCATTGATAGAACATCTGAAAAAAAATTGTTGAAGAATGGTTGAGATGAAGGATGAGATATTCCTCATCGAGACTAATGTTGCTGGCATATAAGCGCAGCGAAATAGAGAGAGAAGGCCGCGATTGATCCCCACATCAACAATGTTGGTGCTCTAATTTCTGCCATGATGGCAAGTGTGGGCTGCCACAAGAAATTCTGCAACTGACCTGGGAGAACCTACACAGCATATGTTTCCTTCCCCTTTGTATAATTTTCATTGCTTGGTAGCCATTGTATGTTGTGAGACAAATTTGGTAACTCCGCCCTGAGATATCCATGGGACTGTCAACTACTATTTTTCTTTTACTGTAATTGTTGTGATACTTGCTTCAGCAGCATGGGTCTGTCAACTACTATTTTTTCTTTTACTGTAATTGCTATGATGCTTGCTTTAGCAACTATAGCAATGGAGTACATGAATCCCCTATACTACAGCAACCACACAGACTGCATGTATTTCAAAACTTCTTGCAATGTCGCTATGTATCCACGATCGTCTCTTGCCCAAGGTCTCGGCAGAGCCATATCGTGAAGGCTGTCGTGAAGGCAAGTGTTGATAATTACCCCAACGATTCTGTTTGGGCCACAAGACTGAAAACCAGAAGAGTTGCCATGAGTAGAAAAGAAAAACGGACACTCGAGGATTGTATTGAAGATTTCCTGGATACCACGGCCAGATTCATCAATATCTGGGGGAGCTGAAGCACTTAGGCGGACCACATATTTCAAGGTTCAGATGAGGAATGGAAACCAAAAAGGACTCCTGTCTTGACTGTTTTCATGCAGGTGATCCACTTGTTGCTTTTCTTCTGTTTTCTTTAAGTTACGTGTTTATCTCATGGACAATCAACATTTCTTCTGTTTTCTTTAGGTTACGTGTTTATCTCGTGGACAATCAACATTTATCGTTGTTGGTCTATTGAATACGGCAGCGTAATTGAATACTCCGTAGTGTGTGCGTATATCATAACATTGTATTGGAATAATCTGTGCAGGGTCTCGGCTTCGAAAAGACAACACATTTCAATAATTTCTTCTGAAAACTTTTATGCTAAATTGGTGGTCTCAATAAAATAGCAATCAATGCGGTGTGGCGAAATTGTGCATGGGATGAATAACTTTGGTTTTGTGACATACAGACAGATTTTATATCTATGTTAGTGTTTTCCCATTTAATATTTATAGAGCGGATCAGGCTATCAGGTAGTGGATTGGATTTAAACCATTTATCTGAGTCGGTCTAATGAATCGACGAAATCAAATTAGAGGTGTACTCTTATGATTAAAGAATGATAAAATTTCGGACTCCATATGCAATGCAGAACCTAATTGTTTATGTATGCTCCCATAACATTAATTTTATGTATCTTGATGTATTCTTTCTATTTACACTATTCCATGCAATATAAATGATCAAAATTTAAATATTTTGTCTCTAATGAATTGTATTTACGTTGATGTACTCGAATATAAAATATCTTCATGAATATGAATATCTTGGCTATTTTTTAGTTGACTGAGTTTTCTACTGCTCTTTGTATCGATTCCAATTCGGATCATAATTTTGCGGGAAACCGGTTCTTGTTCTGATAAATTTGATCAATGAGCTTAAAATTATGTCCTCATTGATGTCCCAAGGGCGATTTTCAATTGAAGGGAATGATGAAATATTGATCATAAACTCCACATAAATCCACTAGTTTCAACATAAATCTATCACTTTTGAAAGATCACATTAAAAGGCACTAAGGCTGAGAAGAAAATGTATGATGTGAAAGTCTAAGGCTAGCAAGTTCCAAGACGCTAGCGCAGTGGCTAGTGATATGTCAGTGAACATTGCAGAAAGAAACGGCCCCCTTTGACATTGTCGGTCTCATTTCAAATTTTCTTCCTTGGAACTAGGTGAGCATTTGCTACATATGGGAACTTTGTTTTTGTCCCTTGGCTTATATTGTAATTGAATCCAGGTGGTTACAATACACTCAAATTATAAAGTCAGTTTTTAATTTATACAAAATCGCTATAGTTCAGAATTGCTTCCTTCCCTGACTGTACTACACTTCTTCTGCATTTGGTTCAGCAGCCTTTAATCTAATCGCTGTTTTCACATTTCCAATGGAAATACTTCTAAGGTGGAAGTTGTTTAATCATATCTAAACCACAAACTTTGAAAATGAGACCAGTCAAATTCATATTGTTTTTTTCTTATGAATAAATTCTAGGTTTCTAGTTATAATCCATGATTAGACATTAACTTTTGGCATTCAATATATTCAGCCTAGAGAAAAGTAATATCCAAAAATTTAGAGGACACATGAAGATCGTTGGGGGCATTTGTATGTGTCGGTGGTGCAATGGTACTCATGACTTTATACAAAGGTCCCGCTGTTCAATTTTTATCGCCTGGTATCAAAACCGATCATGTTGCATACAGTTTTAAGCATAATAACATCCTCGGCTCCATTTTAGTCTTTTTGAGCGTAGCTCTTTGGTCTGCATGTATTACTTTTCAGGTAATAGTTATCATCAATGTATTGTTAATAGTTACCAATTCAATTCATGAACCTGGGACTGGTTATTAACTGATCACGGGTTGGAATAATGTATAACGCGGTGTTAATAATCTGCAGATGCTGGGAGCAAGGGCTATTCCTTAGGCAAGGGCTAACCTCGACCATGCTGCACAGGCCCTTATCATCTCTACAAGTAAGTCAGTAGTATTGTTGTCATGCCATCTCAAAATGTTAGGTTGCAGTTGCTTATTTCTCCTTAATATCTATCAATTTTTTAACATTGTATTGAGTTGCTTTACTAAAATATTTATGTAGATCTGATCAACCATTCTACAACTTCTGAATTGTTTGTTGACAGTGTTTTGTTTGGAGGCACAATAATATATCTTTTATTATTTATAGATCTGGTCGATTTGGCTGATATCTCTCATTATAATTATCTCATGAACAGCACGTTGATGTTGTGTTGTGTGTACTTTGATTGGAGACAGTCAGCAGTTTGGCTTATTTCATTGTAGCAGATAAAACCAATCTGAAGGCTGCACGGAGAAACTCCTTCCCTGAGCAAATGGAAAATGATGCCGAGTACTCGCCTTTTTGAGAGAATTAGTGGATGTCGCAATTAAATACATGCTTTTTCGACCTTGCAGCTGATATGCTAATAAGTCATGTTTCTTCGACCATGTTGATATGCAAAGGAGTTAATTACGTAAGGTAGCTGTGTTTAGCAGCTCCCCTAGAACAAAGGAATCAATTACATAAGAACAAAGGAGCTTACCTTAACCGCAAACATGCATTGCAGTGGTCTTCTGGGAGTTTCTACAATATCACACTGTCACGGCCAAGGTTGAAAGATTTTTGCGGCGGAAACCGTCCCGGTGCCTTTCAGACTTGGGGGGAGGGTTTTGTCTGCTAATCTTTTTGCAAGTAGTCGACTTGCCATTGTTGTGCGCAGCTGAAATGCTAAGGAGTCGTGTTTCTTCGACCACCTTATTCGACCACATAAGGTGACTGTGTTTAGTAGCTCCCCTAGAACAAATAAATCAATTACCTAAGAACAAAGGAGTCAATTACATAAGGCAGGGACTTGCTGCCTTTAGCAGCTTCCCTTGTTTTTCTTATTCTTAATAACAAAGCTGTATGTTTATACTAGAATCAATAACAAAGCTATAAGTTTATACTAGAATCATTGGAGCTGGTTATCACTAAGAGACCGCTTCTTGAAGTAACATAAACAGACCAAGATTTCATAGTGTAGAGGTAAGTAACATAAAATAAAAACAATTACAATTACAGGCATGCAGACATAGTTCCATAGAAGAGTACGGATGCTTAACTCTACAACCGGTACTGAATGCATCCTTGGGTGGTCACCTCCTCACAACAAAACTAAGACCAGAACGTCTTCATCAAGCTCTGCCCTTGTTCCCTTCAAGAAAACCAGCGACGCCCTCATTCTTCCGTCCCCTTGTGGCGTCTTCTTTTTCCAGCGCCCCCATCTTACCTCCTCCATTCCCTTTCTTCATCTTTCCATGCCAAGCATCTATTCCCTTTCTTTCTCTTTCCACGCCAAGCTTGTTAACTATCTAGGAGGGGTTATGGTGGGAAAACCCTGTAACGGTTTTATTATATTAATGATCCCTTTAATCTCATCATGTAAATTATTTATAAATGTATTTAAGATATAAGGGGTGTTACACTGTATCAGTCTCTCTTGTTACCAGTATATACATAGTTCAGGGATCAACTATGCACTTTGTACCTACAACTTTTTAAAATAGCTAGTTGAAATAATAGAGATAAGTGGTGTGCATATCTGGTTCAAGGATCAACTATGCACCTCATACCGACAACTCTTTAAAACAGCTAGTTGGAATAATAGAGATAAGTGGTGTGCATATGAGTAAAGTAAGCTTGTATTTATAATATCTTTTACCTTTCATGATTCTATCCATAGTTCAATACATAACTGAAATAACTAATCATTTAGACAACTCCCTCTATAGCTAAAGTCAAGATTGATTTTAGTTATAATATTTCCCCTCCCTTTAACGTATAGCTGAAATCAAGACTGCTTTTATTTATAATATTTTCCCTCACTTTAGCCTATAGCTTAATGATTTTACAAGTTTTGACTTAACCCTTATACTATATTTATTGCAAATTTGTTTTTATAGGATTTATTGTTCCTTTCTCATATCCAATAGCTAAATGTCTAAACATTATGTTGAAAAATCACAAAACCGAACCCAACATGGATTAGATATAATAACAAAAATGGGAGCTATGTGCATGTACCTCTATATCTAGCTAAGCAATGCTAATATTGATTGGTTCAAAACTTTTCTCAGACAAGGGTATAAAAATCTCCATGACCTCCTTTTACGTATAAGGTCTACCTCTTTTTTATTGATTCAAAATCTATTTGTTTGAATGATTTTGTTTGTGATTTAAAGACTATTCAAAGCTTCACTCCATTAACAAATTCAGGGAAAATAAAATTGATAAATGGTAATATTTTTCAAAAATTTATGTTCATTAATTCATATCTTCAAAATAGTTAGTCCACTCTGTTAGAATGAAAAGATGGATGAGAAAGTGTTGAGTAAATCAATAAATATTAATAAGTCCATTTTTAAAATTTGAATCTATCCATTCTCCTCTTAAAAAAAATCCTCAAAATATTACTTTGTTTTACCAAAATCATAATGTTTCCTTTAAATAAAAACAAACAATTTTACAACTATACAATGTACAAGCAAGAATATTAGTTGAGATCTTCAAAATAGTTAGTTTACTAGGTTAAAATGAAATAATGGATGAGAAGGAATTGAGTAAATCAATAAATATTGACAGGTAAGCCTTTAAAATTTAAATATATTAATTAAATAATCATAAAAAATCCTCAAAATATTATTTTGTTCTACCTTAATCATAATCTTTCATTTAAATAAAAAAAACAATTTTACAACTATACAATGTACCAATAAGAAAAATAAAAAATTAATATTGAAGTAAACTGTTTTACTATTCTTACATTTCACGAACAAGTTTGAATAACACATACTGTGCATTTGTCATGAATTTTGCATTCATAAGACCTTAAAACTCCCTAATACCTCATTCCTTAATAGTCTAGGTTATTGACCACGAATTGTAACTTTGTCGTGGCATTAAACACATTTATAAGGCATCGGATAAAGATACCAAATTCTTCATTCATTAATACTCCACCTTATTGACCACTAATCTTGACTGCATCGTGGCATTAAACATGTATAAGACATTGGATAAAGAGACCTAATACCTAATTTATTAATTGTCCAAATTATTGACAATTGAATGTGTATGGTGAACACTAGGACATTAGATGGAAAAAAGCTGAGCTTTTATTTATTTTTAACCTCCTATTGCTCCAAACGTAAGTGGCATGCATGTATTAACTTACACGTAGATTATGTACAGGGCATCACATGAATAGAAGCTAACCTTTGACATTGTCACCTCCAAAACATAGGTGGCATGCATTTCTTAACTAACACACTTGTAGTCTAGACATTACTGCATCAAAAGGAAGATGTTTACCTTATCCCAAAAGTAGGTGGCATGTATTTCTTCCAATCTACAATGTCATAATAACACGTGTAGTCTAGACATTACTGCATCAAAAGGGAAGATGTTTACCTTATCCCAAAAGTAGGTGGCATGTATTTATTCCAATCTACAATGTCATAATAACACGTGTAGTCTAGACATTGCTGCATTAAAGGGGAAGATGTTTACCTTATCCCAAACGTAGGTGGCATGTATTTCTTCCAATCTACAATGTCATAATGAAGGGACAATTCATTTAAAAAATTAATATAACTTATGTTTTATGTTTTGTTGTTTTTCTGATATATTTTTTTTATGTTTTATTTAGATTGGGACTTAGACTTCGTAAAGAAACAGCCGGTTTTTAAGATATTCTTTCAAAATGAAATTCCTTGATACGTCATACAATAATGGTAACACTATCGATAACAAATCTTAACAAACACGCATTATGACACTCCGCATCACACTTTAAAAAGTCAATTAAGCTAATGTTAATGTTTTGGTTTAAAAAAATGGATTTTTAGTAAAGGATGCTTGTGAGCATTTCTAGTATAAGATGCTTAATATGCTTTTAGATGGCTCATAATATATATGAAATGATGTTTTCTTTTTAGTTAAAAGTTGTTGTTTTTTAATTATAATTAAATAAATAAATCTATTTTGTTATTTTATAGGGGTAAAGTTAAACTAAATTTTTACTTTCATTATTTCTAAATTATAATGATTATAATAAAAAAAAATACCACATTTATAGTAAAAATGAAAATAATGTGAAAATTTGACAAAATTCATTAAAAAACATTATATTAAAGCGTAACTACTTTGGTTTCTTTTTATATTTTATGTTGTATTTGATTCTAATTTGAAACAATTATTAAATTATTTCACTATATTCTTTATATATATTGAATTTAACATGAAGTTTTCTAATAAAATTTCTCATCAATAACAAATCAAAGTCACACTAAAACTCCCTAACTTGAAAAACATTAATAATCTAAGAAACTATCATGGTCCTTTTCCCACTAGGGTATAGGCATAGGAAGAAGGCATAGGACTGAAAAAATAAGCATTCCACCTCACCACCTTCTAATGCCCCAATAATTAAGGATGGACATTATTGACCCCAAATCTTAGCTAACATTAGCATTAGGGCATAAGATTGCCAAAGTCAACCTTTGACTATGCGAAAATGTAGATGCTAGTTCCAGTTTTGTTTGTCAAACTACATGAGCTGAAAATAATGTGAGTAATTAACACAATTAAATGGAGCCATCTAAAGAGGGGACTTTTTGACTTTGTGAATTTAATATATAAAATCTGTAATTTATGTTGTTTGTTTGGCAATTTTAAGCTAAGAAATGAAATCAGGTGACAGGAAAACCCCTAACACCCACACTAACGTTTTGAAAATGTAGTGAAGAATCATGGAAAAAAAACTAGTAAAAAATTCGTAAAAACCAGCTGGAAACAGAGGTCAAAAGGTCCCCTTTTTAGACAACTAGCAATTAAATAAAACCGGTGGTATATGAAAATAAACTCTCTAACATCCCAATTATTAATGATCCATGTTATTGATAGCCACTTGACAGCTAATCTTAACCAACATACTCATTTTCAAAACATAGGACTAACAAAGTAAACCTTTGACTTAGCCGTACCTAGATGCACCAAAAAGTAGTCCCAATTTTTTTACCAAACTACATTCACTATAAAACTGAAAATAAAAATAAAGTGAGAAATAGAAAAAGTCATTAACAAAGTAAAGCTTTGACTTAGTCACACCTAGATACACCAAAAGGTAGTCCCATTTTTTTTTGAACTACATTGACCATAAAACTGAAAATTAAAAAACAAAAACATTTTATTAAAAAATATATATTTTTCTTAAAATATAAATAAATAAAATGAAAAATAAACATAAATAATTAAAAAATGTGTATAAACAATTGAATTTGAATTCCACGGAGCATGTTTGTGGATCACTTAGAAGGTGGTGCTTTTGAGATTTCTAATCTAGCTGTTGAATCAGTAACATTTCACTAAATTTGTTTAACTAAGTTCTTAAAAATGGAAAATCAGAATCAGGGATCTAGATTCCAAAAAGTGTCTGGAATTGATTATTACCTTTAACAACAAAGTAATATAAGCCTCAACCAAAACATCGTCAATTCTCAAGGATTTAGGTCGATCAATTTTGATTTAAATCTAAATTTATAGTGTTTAGATGGTAATTTTAACGATATGAGTAGTTTTAAAACCAAAAATTTAATATGGAATAGTCAAATAAAACTGATTGTTAAAATTAGAAAATAGAGAAAATAATAATTTTCCTCTAACAATTTGACCAGTTTTGATCCCAAAATTCCCACAAAAGCGACGATGTGTTTTAGTTGTCTTTTATTCTACTCATCTAACAACGTTGGAGTTCGTTTCCCAATGCCATTGACAACAATGAATAACCACCACGACATATGAAAGACCGCAACAAAGAAGGCCACCAATATTGTTGACCATCTAAAAGCATAACAAAAAATCCCAACACCTGAAGTGAGTATTGATGCATTGTATGAATTGAACTCGGAGAGAAGAACTACTATTTAGGCAGAGTAAACAGACGGACGTTGTGAATTACATCCCTTAAGCAAAAAAACCACGACGCCATCCATGGCAAACAGGCTTTCACAGGTTGTTCATAGAATGATGGCGGGGGCAGTCAACCCAGAGGAACTTTCAGGCCCCAGTTTTGGTCTTTCTCTTCAATCTAAACACTTGAAAATCGCTTCTCAGATGAACAACGTGTTACCACCTAAGTTGTACTTAGTGGTTTTTATCAAGCGAGCCCATTAAACTGGACAGGGTTGACTTGTTTGGACTTCAATAAGACCTTTGGAAGTACTTCTGGGAAGTGCTTGTTGTATCATATCACATGTTCATACCCCATGGGGGAATTGTAATAAATGTTCTAGCATGATAGTGTCTGTAAAAGACTCGGTCTCTTAGGCTTCATTTGTCAATCCGATCAGCCCAGGGTGTTTTTTCCTTTGATTATTATTGGTTGTTGAATAAACGACTGATAATTTCTGACTTTTCACTCCATACCTCCAAAGTTGGGGTGGTTTGCTTGGCATTTAGACCTATTGAGGTTATTAGAGTCTATGTGTCAATGTATAAGCATGCTAGACATCATTTTTTAGTCATATGAACATGTCTAAGTCCCCCTAGGTGTTTTTCCATTTTTCAATTTTTTAGTTTTTTCAGTGTTTTTTATTAAAATTTAATTTTTCCAAAACTTAGGCTATTTTTAATAGTTTAATTGGAAAAATTGATTTTCTAATAAAAGTGGGCCAAATAATCAGTTTCAATCATGTAGGTGCTCATTTTAAAGCTAAGAGCACCATGTAAAACCATGGACCCACTATTTCCTAGCTTTGAGTGATTTTCCATCACTCAGGTCAGAAATCCCCAAAAATCAATTATTGATTATTTTAATTAATAAATTGATCAATAATGGAGCAAATCCAAAATCAATAAATTAGTGGATTCTAAGCCGATTTGATTGAAATCAGTCAGATCTAAAGCAGATTGACTGGATCTGACAAATCCTTGACTGAAGGAGGTGATCAAATCAGATCCAGAGTTGATCTTGAGCATTGTTTATGGGGAATTTCGCCCTCCCTCTCTCCTCAACATGTTTTGGCTCATCTGGATGAGTTTTGGGCCGATGTGTCAGTGTATGGGTTGATGTGTCAGCCAGATCAGGCCCCCGGTTGACAAGTAGGCTCAGTCCAGCTTCAGTTGTGCATTGATGAACTCTCCATCAGTTGATTTCACTTGATTCCATGAGGAATTGTGCCCCCTCGGGCTAGATGGCCTACAAATTGTATATATCCTGCTGGAGGCTCCCTCTTCCAAGCTAGTTAGAGCTGGACTGAAGGGATTTCCATTGTAACTCTGTATTTGATCATTATTTTTGAATAAAGAAGCTTTGGAGGCTATATTGTGTAGTGCTTTTGATTGTGTGGATGCTCAGTGTTATGCTGCTGATGTGGTAGCTGCAACTTCTTGCCAATTTCTGTGGTGTTTCTGTGTTCTGGCTTTAAGGATTCGGCTGAATCTAGTAAGGGTATAAACTAGGAAAGCTAGATTGTTTAATCATGTTTATCCATATGATGTTTGCTCAAAAATATTAGTTATATGCTTCAATAAGGTTATTTCTGCATAATCTCTCATTTTTGTTGCTTTATACATCCATATCCAGATCTCACGAGGTTTGTGCAGGCTTGTGTTATTTAGTTGCAGGTTCCCGATTGGATAAGGGTGTGGATCTAGATTGACTCCTTTAGTAACCAATAAGCTCAATAATATCTCCCTCAACACTCCACGAAAGGGCCTCCTTCCATCTTCAGCTCCATTCAAGCAACGATCCGACATTCTCTCCTCTTCTTCTCATTTCTACAAAAAATCAACACTTTACCTGGTTACCTTTTTAGTTCATAGCTGTGATTTCATTTGGATCTGTTTCATCAAAGTAAAATATACATATATCTAATATTTCATAGCTCATATCCTAGATCTTGCACTTAAAAGAGTTTCATAAGCATCCTAGATCTAGCTGTAGGGAAATCGTCTTCTTTTCATGAATTTTAAAGAAAACTTGTAGATCACATGCATTAGATTTCCTTTTGTTGTACGATAAGTTTAATATTCTGCAATATCAGTGCAATTTAATTGGCTGCACAAACAGCAAGCCAAGATCCCAAGGAAAACTTGCTTTCCTTGGTTCCTTTTTCATCAATTTAGCTAGTTTAACTTCATTATTTTTGAGATAAAGTAGGCTGATCCAAAGGTACTCTTAAAGTGCCTTTGGGAATATGTTATTCTAACTTGATCGCTTTCCTTTAGAAGGTCTGACAGAAAGAAAAAGGAAGCTGCTTTCCGAAGTGGTCTCATGAGCGTTCAAATCCCCCCAGGGGTCTCCCTTTTCACCTAAAAATCTTAATTCTTTTTTGCAAAATTGTAAAAACTTGGTTCCTGTATAAGGACCAAGAAAGAACTGATTTATCAGTTCTCTGATATTGTAACTGCTGTAGTAAAATTATTCTTTGAATAGGCTCTTTCGAGCCCATTCCCCATCCCCCCTAGGGGGATTTGCGTCGGTGCCCTTTTTGTGCTTTTCCTCTTTTCTTTTTTAAACTAGTATTGATCTAATATGTAGGGTAGGATAATTTATTTCGTTATTAATTCCATACTCCATATCTTAAATTTCAAATTAATCATAATACTTACCCCACGATTTCCCGAGTGACCCAAAAGGGGAAAGAGTTTCGTGGTAGGATTAATTAAAAAACCAGAACTGTGTATCTGTTTGCTTTTTTATATCTTTTGTTTATCAACAACTTTAAAATTAACCCCTCCTCGATTCCCTGATTGAGATCCACTTGGATCGAAAGAGGTTCTTAGAGGATTTTCTTTTAAACAAGAACACACAGCTTAAAACTTATTAAAATTTATAAGACTCCATTGTGTATGATGTGCACTTGGCTTAGGTTCGTCCAATCAGTCAAGCTGTATCAAAATCACTTGGGTGAATAGCATAATTAGGACTCACCTTCCCCAATTGACAAACCCTCAGGTGAAAATCAAGCACCTCGATCAAACCTTTACGGTGGGAAAATACCCAAAGGAAGTGGGAACTTCTGAAAAGTGACCTCGGGGTGCCGATCTCTGTCACACCCTAATGGGTGCATTACGAACAATAGCCCGAGAGACTCCATTTCAGCCCACATATTCCTTGCGGGTAGCCGTGAAGGTTTTGTTTTGGACATACTCTAAGTACTCTCGGGTATATCTGGAGTCCCCCCTTAGCCTAATTTAATCAATTCATACTGGAATTTTAACTTAGAACATACCAAGATGCAATCACAAAACATTCACTCCAAGCACATGCAAGCACATAAATCTTGTTGATTTGACTCCATTTTAAGGAACTGGTCATTTTTTGCTTTTTATATATATTGTGTATCAACTTTGTGCTTTCCAGTGTTTATCTTCGTATCTTGTAATCTTTAATTGTCTACAGTTACAATATTCAAACTCCTAAATAACTAATTCAGTTTAACATCACCACACTAAGAAATCATCCTTAGTAACTTAATAAGGTCTACCCCCCTTGGCTTCGTTACGAGTTGAGCCTAAACGGAGGAGTCAAGAACAAGGTGACAGCCTTGACTTGAGACTTGCCCCCAAGGACACACCGAGTGGCTTGAAGATTTTTGCCACATGACCCAGGTGTGTGAAAGGAGGCAACACTTTTTAGCACTGCTACCGAGGATAAATATTTTTATTCCCGAGTACGACTTAGCTTAACTTTTTTCTAAACAACTAAAAAGATAAAAAACTTTTGATTGATCTAGTCTTTAAAAAACATAAAAATTAAAACTCGATCCATCTGGCGACTCCACTGTCTAACATCCCTTCAAGAATTTCTACCCGAAGAAACCGCCGACAATTATTCAATCCTCTCCCTGATCCCAAAAGGTTTATTAGGGAAATATTGAATAGGAATACTTCTCGTAGAAACCTTGAAGATTTAGGAGACCAATCCCTCTCAGATATCCATCACATATTTGTAGAGAGTCATGTTCACTAATCTCAAGAAATGACTAAATTTTACAAACCCCTTCACTTTTCTCAGATAGAAGGTATTCCTCATTACATTCTGAATGATGCTATCAAGAAGCTCCCAGGGTTCGAGGGAAATAATGCTACCACCGCCAAGACTCATCTCTGAAATTTTGAAAGGCACCTAATCAGTTACTGCAATAATGTTGCCTCTAACCATGAAGATATCAAAATGAAGCTCTTTGCTTTATCCTTAGAGGATGATGCTGCGGAATGGTATGAAAACCTTGGTGATGATTCATATAAAACCCTTAATGAATTCCTAGCAGGCTTTAAGAAGAGATGGGGGGAAAAGAAAGAACTAAGACATTTTCTTGCTGCCCTTCATAGTATAAAGAAGACGGAGAGTGAAACCATTGATGCATTTAATACTAAGTTCATGTGTGTGGTTGTGGACCTGCCTAGAGACATCAATCCAAGCAATGCCTCCATCTTGATATCCTACATTGAAGCTTTCTTTGGTGATTCGAGATACCAATTAAGGGACAAAGAGCCGGCCGATCTAAAAACTGCTCTGGAATTGGACGAGAAAATAGAAAGGAATATGCAGTCTTCAGGAAAATCCAACATTCTAGGTTACACTAAGGGAAAGGCCATTGAATTAGAGGAAAATGAAACCTCTAAAGACTCCATGGAAAAGATAATTAGCATGTTTGAAAAAGTGATGACTAGTCAAGACCAATTCATGACAAACCAATCTATGCAATTGAATGAAATCCAAAACAGAATAGTCACACTGGAGAGAAATAGTGGACCTAGGATTTTTCAGCCAAAACAAAATCAAGTGTATCAAGAGAAGTTTCCTTAGAAAGAGCCTAGGATTCCAAACCAGTTAGACTCAACTAACCTGGTAGATGAAGTAATTCCATGGTGTAGACCTTGTGAGCAATTCCACCCAGAAAACACTTGCTTCATAGCAAACCAAGTTATAAAACATGGGATGGTGGAGGTCAATAATCAGGAAACAACATCAGGTGAGTCTGATCATGTGTACATGGTAGGCCAAACCTACCCTCTATCAAACCAGCATTGGCAACAGGCCACAAATTACGGTTTCGATAAGGATCTGCTGTCTAACTTTTATGGTGTAATCTCTCCTCCAAAAGCAATCAAGGAAATTAAGGAGGCTAGGTTCAAGGGGGCTGTGTATCAAAGGAGAGAAAAGCAATCACCGTCTAAACAATACAAGCCTGAAGATGAAACCATTGCAGAATCTTATAGTGAAACTTATGATGAAAACTGTAATATACGTGATGGGACTCCTATGCGTTTTCGATATAATGATGACAGTCTGCAAGGTTTACTACCGTGTGACCTTTTCTTTGAAGAAGATGAGTATGAAAATGAGGACAAGTATAGCTTGGAGCATGATACACGTGACGAAGACTCCCTTATCCTTGATAAAGATGTTGATGAGGAGACCTGGACATTCATGGAAAATCCAGTCCCTGACATGAATAAAGAGGAAAATAATGAACCAAAAACTTTTGATGGTTTTGTTGATTTTTCTAGCTATGGCATATCTAAAGGAGAAAGCATGGACCATGTGGCCTTGGGAAACTTTGATATAAAAAAGGAGCATGCAGTTTATCCATATGATCATTCAGAGTCATATCATGCAGAGCCACACAAAGGTATCAGTAATGAAGACATGGAGGAGCAGTGTTGTGAAAAGACAGATGTGATGCAATTATTAGAAAATCAGTCTCATCCATCTTTTTCACATATAGAGGTTCCTTATGATTTGGATCTACTTAAGGCTTGTGCAATGAGTTATCATTTGATAAAACCCGGTGATCAGAATGATGATGTAGTTAGTCTGCCCCATCATTCTGATTGGTATATCAGTCCTATCCAGTCATGGATAGAAGCATCCTGCATGAGCACATACAAGTTGGGGAAGAATTTTTATGACATTATTCATGCCTATGATTTCCCATCCATCCCGCCCATTCTAAATCATCACGTAGGTTTTCATTTTCTGAATAAGGTATCCTTACTTTGGCTGGTAACCAAAGACAAGGAATTTTTTTTTATGTTAATAAAATGCTTAGGTGGTTACATTGGATTTCTGATTACACTTAACCCTTTCTATATCATGCTTAGAGTAGGAAAATAGGCTCCTTGAAAGAGAGCATTTAATTTCTGCATTTCTACTTAGCTGTAATAAAACTTTTCTCCTTTTAGTTAGTTACATTTATTTTGTTTAAATAAATCAGCTTAATGGTTCATTTGATTTTTTATAAAACTTGTGCTACTAAGGTTTTTTTTGTCAAGTTGAGATGTTTTTACAGGGTATATAAACTAGATATTCTGATGTTCTTGCATCCTCTCCTTGCCTTTAAAGACCAGATCGAGCACACGTCCCATAGTTGGAGCCAGAATGTTACCACCTAATTTGTACTTAGTGGTTTTTATCAAGTGAGCCCGGTGAACCAGACAGGGTTGACTTGTTCGGACTTCAATAAGACCTTTAGAAGTATTTCTGAGAAGTGCTTGTTGTATCATATCACATGTTCATACCCCATGAGGGAATTGTAATAAATGTTCTAGCATGATAGTGTATGTAAAAGACTCGGTCTCTTAGACTTCATTTTTCAATCCGATCAGCCCAAGCTGTTTTTTCCCTTGGTTATTATTGGTTGTTGAATAAACGACTGATAATTTTTTGAGTTTTTCACTCCATACCTCCAAAGTTGGGGTGGTCTGCTTGGCATTTGGGCCTATTGAGGTTATTCGAGTCTATGTGTCAATGTATAAGCATGCTAGACATCATTTTTGAGTCATATGAACATGTCTAAGTCCCCCTAGGTGTTTTTCAATTTTTCAATTTTTTAGTTTTTTCAATGTTTTTTATTAAAATTTAATTTTTCCAAAACTTAGGCTATTTTCTAATAGTTTAATTGGGAAAATTGATTTTCTAATAAAAGTGGGCCAAATAATCAGTTTCAGTCATGTAGGTGCTCATTTAAAAGCTCAGAGCACCATGTAAACCCATGGACCCACTATTTCCTAGTTTTGAGTGATTTTCCATCACTCAGGTCAGAAAGCCCCAAAAATCAATTATTGATTATTTTAATTAATAAACTAATGAATAATGGAGCAAATCCAAAATCAATAAATTAGTGGATTCTCAGCCGATTTGATTGAAATCAGTCAGATCTGAAGAAGATTGACTGGATCTGACAAATCCTTGACTGAAGGAGGTGATCAAATCAAATCCAGAGTTTTTCTTGAGCATCCTTTATGGGTAATTTTTCCCTCCCTCTCTCCTCAACACTTTTTGGCTCATCTGGATGAGTTTTGGGCTGATGTGTTAGTGTATGGGTTGATGTGTCAGCCAGATCAGGCCCCCAATTGACAAGTAGGCTCAGTCCAGCTTCAGTTGTGCATTGATGAACTCTCCAGCAGTTGATTTCACCTGATTCCATGAGGAATTGCACCCCCCTAGGCTAGATGGCCTGCAAATTGTATATATCCTACTGGAGGCTCCCTCTTCCAACCTAGTTAGAGCTGGATTGAAGGGATTGCCATTGTAACTCATTATTTGATCATTATTTTTGAATAAAGAAGCTTTGGAGGCTATACTGTGTAGTGCTTTTGATTGGGTGGATGCTCATTGTTATGCTGCTAATGTGGTGGTTGCAACTTCTTGCCAATTTCTGTGTTGTTTCTATGTTCTGGCTTCAAGGATTCGACTGAATCTAGTAAGGGTATAAACTAGGAAAGCTAGATTGTTTAATCCTATTTATCCATATGATGTATCCTCAAAAATCTTAGTTATATGCTTAAATAAGGTTATTTCTACATAATCTCTCATTTTTGTTGCTTTATACATCCATATCCAGATCTCACGAGGTTTGTGCAGGCTTGTGTTATTTAGTTGCAGGTTCCCGATTGGATGAGGGTGTGGATCTAGATTGACTCCTTTCCTATCCAATAAGCTCAAGAATCTGTCCCTCAGCACTCCATTAAAGGGCCTCCTTCCAACTTGCTCCATTCAAGCAACGATCCAACCTTCTGTCCTCTTCTTCTCATTTCTACAAAAAATCAACACTTTACCCGATTACCTTTCTAGTTCATAGCTGTGATTTCATTTGGATCTGTTTCATCACAGTAAAATATACATAGATCTAATATTTCATAGCTCATATACTAGATCTTTCACTTAAAAGAGTTTCATAAGCATCCTAGATCTAGCTGTAGGGAAATCGTCTTTTTTGCATGAATTTTAAAGAAAACTTGTAGATCACATGCATTAGATTTCCTTTTTCTGTACGATAAGTTTAATATTATGCAATATCAGTTCAATTTAATTGGCTGCACAAACAGCAAGCCAATATCCCAAGGAAATCTTTCCTTCCTTGGTTCCTTTTTCATCGATTTAGCTAGTTTAACTTCATTATTTTTTGAGATAAAGTAGGCCAATACAAAGGTACTCCTAAAGTTACTTTGGGCATATGTTATTCTAACTTGATCACTGTCAGTTATAAGTTCTGATAGAAAGAAAAGGAATCTTCTATCCGAAGTGGTCTCAAGGGCGTTCAAATCCCCCCAGGGGTCTCCCTTTTCACAAAAAAATCTTAATTCTTTTTTGCAAAATTGTAAAAACTTGGTTTCAACCTATATAAGGACCAATAAAGAACTAATTTATCAGTTATCTGATATTGTAACCACTGTAGTAAAATTATTCTTTGAATAGGCTCTTTTGAGCCCATTCCCCATCCCCCCTGGGGGGATTTGCGTCGGTGCCCTCTTTGTGCTTTTCCTCTTTTATTTTTTAAACTAGTATTAATCTAATCTGTAGGGTAGGATAATTTATTTCGTTATTAATTCCATACTCCATATCTTACATTTCAAAGTAATCATTATACTTACCCCATGATTTCCCGAGTGACCCAAAACGGGAAAGAGATTCGTGGTAGAATTAATTAAGAAACTAGACCTGTGTATCTGTTTTCTTTTTTATATCTTTTTTTATCATCAAATTTAAAATTAACCCCTCCTCGATTCCCCGATTGAGATCCACTTGGATTGAAAGAGGTTCTTGGAGGCTTTTATTTTAAGCAAGAACACATAGCTTAAAACTTATTAAAATTTATAAGACTTCAGTGTGTATGCTCTGTACTTGGCTGTGGTTCATCTGATCAGTCAAGCTATATCAAAAGGACTTGGGTGACTAGCATATTTAGGACTCACCTTTCCCAATTGACAAACCATCAGGTGAAAATCCAACACCTCGATCAAACCTTTACAGTGGCAAAATACCCAAAGGAAGCAGGAAATTCTGAAAAGGGACCTCGAGGCACCGATCTCTATCACACCCTAACGGGTGCATTATGAACAATAGCCCCAGAGACTCCATTTCAGCCCACATATTCCTTGTGGGTAGCCGTGAAGGTTTTGTTTTGGACATACTCCAAGTACTCTCGGGTATATCTGGAGTCCTCCCTTAGCCTAATTTAATCAATTCATACTACAATTTTATCTTAAAACATACCAATATGCAATCACAAAACATTCTCTCCAAGCACATGTAAGCACATTAATCTTGTTGATTTGACTCCATTTTAAGGAACTGGTCATTTTTTGCTTTATATATATATTGTGTATCAGCTTTGTGCTTTCGTGTGTTTATCTTCGTATCTTGTCATCTTTAATTGTCTACAGTTAAAATATTCAAACTCCTAAATAACTGATTCAGTTTAACATCACTGCACTAAGAAATCATCCTTAGTAACTTAAAAGGGTCTACCCCCATTGGCTTCGTTAGGAGTTGAGCCTAAACGGAGGAGTCAAAAACAAGGTGACAACCTTGACTCGAGACTTGACCCCAAGGACACACCAAGTGGCTTTAATATCTCTACCATGTGACCTAGGTGTGTGAAAGGCGGTAGCACAACGTATCCAAGAAAAGAAGTTTGAGAGGTGATAGTGACAGAAATGCCGCCAAGGTCAATGAGGGGCGTCCCGGAGAGGGTATTACACTGGTGAACCCAAGGCATCGCAGGAGGCCTAAGGGCTCCAGGAATAAGTCCAATGCTCCTCCTCCATCTGGAATCCCTGAAACCCTAGAGACCCTCAAAAGTCATGTATTTGAGATCCCCAGTGGGGTCGATGTCAGGATAGCATTGGAGACGTTCGCGCATAGAACCTAACTGGGAATCTTCATTCTCTGTGGGAGGTCACAAATGTTACTCTATTGCAACCGGCAGCTCGAGGGGGGACGGTGACTTATGCAAGGCCGCTGGAAATACTGGGCCTGTCCAGAATCTCCATTCCCACCACTCAGCTCGAAGAAGCAACAAGAATGACAGTCATTCTGGCAGATGGGAAAGGTCTAATAACTAGAGGTAAAGTCATAGGAAGCATGGTAGCATCGGATCCCATCATTGTTGTCACTGGCATAGCTGCTAAGATACCTTACGAGAGGTTAAACATGAAACCTATGGAGGTCCATCCCACTAGAGTTTTCAAATCGCCTTCTCTGTCGGCAGGCCAACATCATATAAACAAGATGTCTACCGATCAAGAGGTAAGCATTATGTCTATTACTAACGTTGTTGCTAATCCGCTTAATCTTTTCCCACTACATCAATACCACTATCCAGGAGCAAATCGAATTTTCTAAGAACATTTGTGATTTGCAATAATGTGATTTTGTTAATTTTGTCATTGTTTCCAAACGGCTGCTACCGACTGCTACTATCAATGTTACAGAACATTGGTGTAATTTCTTTTAACATTGCATATTTCAGCCTTAAATCCATCATGTGAAAGATAGCTAGCATGGATAGCCACGGATTGAAAGTAAGCCATATTTTGAGATTTGGATTAAGGTTGATGAGATTTTATTTTGTTGAACAAAGTCTATAAATTACTATAAGATTGAGATTCTGTTTTCATGAACACAAGTCTATGAATGACTATACGATTATGTTTCTTCGGCATAGGTATGTCTGTTTTCATGAACACGAGTCTATGTATGACTATGCGATTATATTTCTTCAGCATAGGTATGTTAGTTATAAAAGTTTTGTGGGGAGTAAGCAATATACCATTATGTTTCTTAAGCATAGGTAACTTACTTAATAGAAGCTTTTTTTTTGGATTATACAAAATGTTTCAAGTTTAAATGTTTTCAGCATGTGTATATGAGTTAATATTAATACAAATTTTGTGAAAGGAGTAAGAAAAATGTTTTATTTTTTAGTTTTTATAACCATAAACTAATGTTTATTATATGTTTTTTTAAATTTAGATACAAAATATATTGTATACCAAGGTGTTTTGAGACTTGTTTTATGTGTTTTTATTTTTTATTTATATTAATCAATTATTGTTAAAGATAGCTTATGAACTTTGTATGGTTAGAACTGTTTTAATAGTTTATTTTTAAGTTAGATTAATCAATTATTATATGATATAGTTTATCAAATTAGTTATAACAATTTTCAAACTAAAAATATATTTTGAATTAGGATGTGAAAATTTGTAGTGTTCTTTATTTTTTTGTTATTATAAGAGATAGCTTATCAAATTAGTTATAATAATCTCCCAATTAAAAATATATGGAATTAGGTTGTGAAAAATTTTAGTGCTCTTTATTCTTTGTTACATTGAAGAGATAGGAGCAAAGGATGAGGTGAGAAAATATTTATTGACATAAGAAAGTGAAGATGTATTTTCTTGATGGTTAGTTTATAATTTACATTACTTAATATGTGGAAGTAGGTCATGAAATAAGTTATTATATTTTTTCAAGTAAAAATATGTTACAAATTAGGTCATTAAAGTTTTCATTACTTTTTTTTTATGACTTTCATAGAGGGTGAAGGTGACACTTGGTGAGCATAGAGGTTACAAATAGAAAAATATTTATTCACTAGTGGGAGATATGTCCTTATTTTCTTCCCACAACTTTGACAATATTCTCTCACTCTCTCTCTACCCCAATCTACATGCTACATATTTGTTTAATCCCTCCACTTGCAACCACTAATGACTATTTTCTCACTCTTCACCACCACCTCAACCTTCATGAAGGTGAATATTTTCTCACTATCTTCCCCAACACCCACCATCATGGAGTGGGAAATACCATTTCCTTCCCCTAGTTTCACCGTCAAGAAAGGAAGTGATCAATATTTACTCATTATTTACCCCATATCCACCCTCATTAGGAACTCTCTCTCTCTCTCTCTCTCTCACACACACACACACACACCCTCCCTCTCTCTCCTTCCCACCCCCACACTCTTTCTCTCACCCTCTCATTACTTGAACTCCCTCCATGATGGTGTGGGTATGGGGGAGAGATTGAGAAAATACTTCAAGTTATCTCCTACCACCATCACCGTCATAGGGGGTGGACATGGTGAAATAAAGAGATTTTTTTATAATTGTGTCCTCCTAGCCTTAGATAGTGAATGCATGTGAAGAGACTGCACACATATAAATAATTTTATCCTCCCACCCTAAGGAAAGAGTGGGGTGTGGTGTGAGGGGAGAGTGAAAATTTATTTATTGGTGTCTACGCTCACCATAAGCATCAACATGAAGATGGAAATGTCTCCTCTCATCCCAATCCTCAATAAAGTGTATCTATAAAGGAAGAGAGTGAACAACTATTTATAGTTATCTACCCCACCTTCACCTTCATATTCAGACATTGTCTTATCCTACTTTGTGTAGGTAAAGGGGACATTATGTATATAATACACTATCTATATTTAGGGAAAATGAATTTTTGTAATAGTTATAAACATTTTATTTTCTTCAATTTATTACATTTTAATAAATAAAATAATATATAATGAAAATCATGAGCATTTGTGTATGTGGCCAAGTTACTAGAGATATAATCCTCAACAAACTCTTCAATCTAAACGGATTCATATCAATACTTAGGAATATTAAACATGCTTCACCTCTTTAAGATAATTTTTTTTCACAAGTGAAAGTGTTGGGACTTGAACCTACTTTTTATGTCAAGGTGTGGCCTAACATCTTTAAGCCAACTCTGAAATACCTAAAATCTTGATCGGTTTCATATCAACTTTTATTTTTTCATCGGTTTCATATCATTTTAGCTTTATACCTTCCTTTATCAATTTCTTATTCCCTCATTTGTGATGATGATAATAATGTATCTTTATAGAAAAATATCAAATTAATTATAGAATTAATTTATGAAAACTTTATTTTTAAATTATTTTTTTGAAATAATGAATTATGAATTTGTTTATGCAATTTTTTTAGAATGATGATTTTTTTTTATAAAATGTTTTGAGAACTTAATATAGAAAGGAAAAACTACCTTACTAAAGATGAAACACAACTTTTTAACAATTTTATCAAGTTGTCTTATAACAAACCAGAAAAATCTAGGTTGCCTCATTTTTATTGCAAATTTTTCTATTAAAATTATAGAATTTAATAATAATAAAAATATTACTCTTTTTTATTTGTTTGATGTTATATTCAATAAAAATATTATAAGAATGATTTTTTAAAATTATATATATATAATTTTAACAACATATTTATATTATTGATTGTAAAATATTATAGGAAAAAATGTGAGCATCATGAATTTATTAATCTTTAAGTCCCTAATTATTTGAATTATTACTTTCCCTTTACCTTAAGAAAAATTAGACAAAATGTTAATGCTAGTGGATGATAGAGTTCTAGGACTGTAATACTTTCTTGGAAAATTGAGTCATTCCGAGCAATCAAGATGCCATAAGCAATAATTAGAGAAATCAATTTATATTGACAATTATATATATTAGATAACTAGCCTTAGAGGGACAATTCAATTCAATCTCTAGTCGAAGAAAGATTATGTCATGTTCCTTTTTTAATCTCTTACCACACCATATTAGCAAAAGAACATTTCAAAAAATGTTGAAAGACAATCCCCTCATTCAATTTACAAATAGTACAATGACCCAACCCTTCTAATCTGCATTTTTGTATGTTATCCCAAGTTGGGACTTTGTTAAATCCAAAAAACACCACATGAGGAGGAAATCATTTCACGGTCATATTAGCTTCCACATTCTCTTCCATCACCAAAGAGCCTCCTTATTTAGAATGTTAATGTTCATATGAATATATCTATATTGAGGAATGTAAAATCCAAAGGAAACATTATTTATGATCATAACATCTTGAATTTCCCTGAAGCATACATGCACATTCTTTAATGATCTTATATATGTATCCCACATAAAATGGTGTGCATTTTCAAGCCCAATCAACCTAGATGAAAAAAAACCCTTACTCCAAAGAGTGGAATAAATTAGATGTACAACCTAATTTGAAGTAAAGAAGCCAAACCCATGAAGTATTTCCAATATCTCTAGCCAGAGAAGATAACAGTCACTACTCATTGACCATGGGTCTAAACTAATGCGAACATTGTTTCTATTTCTAATTTTCCATGGAGTGCCATTACCAATAAGTTAGAATGAACTTACCACAAATTTCCATATGATAGGTGCATTATTATTTTTCTTAGTTGGAGACAATACCAAACCAATAATTGAGCCTAGGGAAATATACTTTTGCTCAAAAACATTTGTCCAAGAGCTATTGGTTGTTATAAGTATCCAAACGAATTTAGAAACCAAATATTTTGGGAATAAAAAGACATTTTGTATTCCTCATATTTCTCCTTTCGATTTTGGAGTATTATTTATTGAATACAAACTTAGACAAAGAAGAAGGATTATGGGAGTGTGTGACTTGAAATATTGATTAGACCATGGAGATACTTTCTCCAATATACCACATAAATATTTTGGTAAAATATGTCTCTCTCCCAATACCCTTATCATAAATAGGAAGTTTAGCACCTAGGTGGAAAGGAAATGATAAATTTGTTCCATTCCAAGAGAATTATTTCTATTATCAAATCAAGATAAATAAGGACAAATAAGGACTCCCACCAATGGGTCAAAAGTCAAGTCTAATAACTTTTACCTAATTTCATAACTAATATTAATTTTTAATACTGTTATATTATAATAATAATATTAAACTCAAATAACTTTTAAGATGGAATTGTGTATTTAATTTTATTTCCTTATTTTGGGTGAAAACACTACATCAAACTTTGTCCTCATAAATTGATTTTAATATAAAATATATATTTAAGGTAGTCTTGATAAAAGTGAAATAGTATAAAAAATTAGCTACATGGAATTTTTTATTATTTTCCTCAGGAGACCCATTTTCATCCAAATTTCCTCTAATTTGGATCAATAACAAGTCAATTCTTTGATGATAAAAACTTTTGAGGTCTATATGTGCTGATAAATACAAATTGCGAGGTCCGAGATGGTCCAGAAAGAATATCGATCATGATCAAATTCGTGAGATTACTTGGGTAATGAGCATTTAATTTAAATAAGATAAATACCAATGTTGAATGACCGTAGAAATTATTAGTTATGTTTCTTTCAATATGTATTTCATCACGAGAAAACAAAGTGATACATGTTCCCTTCTAGTTATTGTTCAAGTAGGGTGATCAAAACCGACATGTTCATTTCTTCAAGAGGATAAATCCATAGGGATGTACTTATCCCAATAATAAATAAACCTAACTTGAATGATTGTGCATTAAGGGATAAATTAGATAAAGTTAAGGGACACAATTATTATGGAGAGCCCTCTTGGCCCAATGATCTTTTATATATTTTTCCAGAAATAATTTTAGGTACTATTGTATGTTTAATAGGTTTAGTGGTTCTAGAACCATTAACGATTGATGAACCAACAAATCCATTTGCAACTCCTTTGGATATATTTCTCGAATAATATATTTTTCCTGTATTCCAAATACTTTGTACAATACATAACAAATTATTGGGTGTCATTTAAATGGGCTCAATACCCACAAGATCATTGATGGTAACTTTTCTAGATAATGTGAATCAAACCCAGAATCAATTTCATCATCTAGTACCTACAATAATATCCTCGATCGATACTGCAATATCCCTTTAGTTAGGTATTGGGGAAACATTTCGTATTGATGAGTATTTAACTTTAGGTATTTTCCAATTTGATGCAAATGTCGAATGTAAAAGATATCTCATTTTCTTTAATATTTACGGAGTAGTTTCTTCAATACAAATTATATCTCCATAGGAATACCCATCTTGCCATATTTTTCTTTCAAATTTTCCGTGAAATGTAGATATTCCAAAGATTTGAAATGAAATGGTTCTCATGACTATTGATAAGAACTTGGGGAAAGGAAACGAATGAAGAGATGGAATGTAACTAACCATTTAATGAACATGAAACTAATTTTTGTGTGGGCCAATCGCAAAACATTTTCGTAGAAATTCCAATACTTATTTGAAATATTCCTTAAGTCTTCAATTCTCGACATGTTTTCTCAATTGTAATTTAAGAGGTCAATAATGTATGTATATTGGCTCTTCTGAGGTAGTTATAGGTTTTGGTGGGTAACCCTATTTGGTCTATGAAAATATTTTTAAATGAAAAATTTTCTCTTGTTTTGCATTGTATCAATCAATACATGTGAAAGGGGGAAGGGAGGAACATTATATATTTTTCTATTTTTCATTCCATCGATGTTTTGTTCCTCTTCGTGCAGTAAGGGAAGTTGATCAAATTGTGAGAAGCTTCATAAAGTGCCTCTCTAGGAGTTAACCCCCCATTTATGCATATTTCAAGGAAAATAAATTGTTGTATTTTTTTCGCTCCCATAGGAATGAATAATATAATTTTGATCGTGAACATCCATAAAAATAAAATCTATAGGAAAAAACGTGTCTTGATAATTATTTGCACTATGTATAATAAATTTACAATTTTCTTCAATTTGTAATCTTATATCATAAGTAATTGATTTATTCATTCTAGATATATGTTGTATAGTATCAATTATTTTCATAGAATGTGGTAGTATGATATCATATGAAGTTAAATTTATGGGTCCAAGGATATAGATAGAAGATTCACGGATTCGTACAAATCACTTTTAAGCACAATTTCTTTTAGATTCATCAAAATGTCAGGTATTGATTCTTCAATACCTATTATCACAGAATATTAATGTTTTAAATGCTCCGATTTAATGTGTGATAAATATTCTGTCTACTTCTCCAAGTAAATATCTTCACATTGTGATGCCTATTGTATCAAATCGACCCTTGTAGAGCGGGGATACAGAAAAATGGCCATAATGAAGACACTTACTGTATGCTTTGGATTCGATGCACTTCCATCATAGTGTCTGAATCATGGGGGATTCACTTGTTCACCAATATCCTATCACATTAGTTCATATTGTGGGTTTTAAAATTATCAAAAATCAAACCAATATATTGCACGTATTAGGGGGATGAGGGGTTTAAGGTGGGGGTGGATAGGGTGGTTTATAAGGATTGAGGTATAAAAGGGGATGGGGAGGAGGTTTTAAGTATTGGCAGGGGGTTTCAACAAAAAGTGTCTGGGTCAATATCTCTCAAAATTAAGGGTATTCCTTAATATCCCACGATCGCACGTGCTATGTGAGATGTTCACTAAGTGAAGTCCCCATGGTCTGAATAGAGATTGAGATTTCATCTTGAATCATACCAATATTATTATATTAGATCATCAAATATTTTCTTTCTATTGAAATTCATTCACCTATTACACACGTCTATTTTTGGGAGGTCTACATCCATTATGTGGTATAAGGGTTATGTAACATACAAAAAATAATAGCATTCCACCTGTACAAATGGTTTGTAATGTTTTATCTCTCCCCCAACTAAGGCCACTTATCATAACTTATATTCATTCCATACCCCTATCCATTTAAATGTATGAATAATATTTTTTGTTGCAGTATTGGTATCAAATGGTGTACCTCTCCTCTTGACTTTGAATCTATAAGAAATGACAAAAGACCAAGATAAAATTATCCCCATACATCTATAACAATCGCAATGGTATTCTTAAATCTTGTTTGAGCGTGAATAACTCCTTTGAGTAGTCTATGTTCATTCTTATGTGAACCAATTCTTCTTGCAATTTTTGACATATTCATAATTACGAGTTGAGTTCAAAAAATGCATATGGAAAACTATTTTACCTCTAGATCCATTAAGTGATATAGAAGAAAATTTCCCCTATTTTTTCTTATGTCTCGGATTGGAACAAATTATCATAACTCATTTCCATTTACTAATTGGTCAACATTTTTTACAAATTCTATGATTATAAGCATGGATTTTAATATTTATAACCCTAAAATTTGTGCATATTACATTTTGTTCGTTGAGCAAGAGAGTCCAATGAATCTATGATTCACAATTCCTATCAAATGTTCAAAAGGAAATTCAATCATTTGAATATTTGTTGCTAATTCTATATATTATACGTCCTTTGGTTAAATCATAAGCACTTAATTACACCTTGACCCTATCTTCTTGTAGTATTCGTATTGAATTATGTTGAATCCTACCTAAAATATGAGTAAGAATGCAACATACATCATCTATTTAAAATCAAAACATACCGTTGGGGAGTGATTCCATAACCAAACCTTCCACATCGATCAAATTCTGTTTTTTCATTTAATATCCTCCTCTTTTGAAAAAAAAATGACTAACGTGCTTGAATGAATACGAATGGTGTCTCAAACCAAATATTCTTTGATTTGAATTCCATGAATATATCTTATATAATTTATATTTTTGCACAAAATTGAGATTAATTATCAATACAAAACATTGTTTTTCTCATCCAATTTCCTTTTTTCAAGCTTATTGATCCATCAAAATTCCTTGGGAAGTAGAAAGAATTACAATCCCCATTCCACCTAGAACTTCTAGAATTTATCAATAATTGAAATATATTATCAAACTATGTTTGTTAGCACGCTTTGACATGGTTATATATGTCCTTTTAATCCTTCGATATTTTGAACTCAATATAAAAAAAAATTGGCCTTCTTGATGTTCTGAAACATCTTCTATAAAACATTCTCATAAAAGTATCCTTCCCATGTTCCTCGTAATACTATTAGTTGTTACTTGAAATGTTCATTTTTCTTCCATGTAAATGTTTCTTATAGAACTAATTATATTGGAAATAGTATCATTACCCATGTTGAACAAATTCGTATGAATTCGTGGTCTCAATATAAAATCCTTTTTCTATATTCTTCGAGGAATATTTCGAAGGTGCAATGAATTGATCCATATACCATTTTATGAACTATCAATAGAATATTTTTACAAGATCTATTAGTACTTCTAATACTTTGAGACCAATGAAACTATTTTCTTGAAACTCAATTGTCTTAATTCCTGAGAAACTGGACGAAAACTTTTC
Organism: Pseudotsuga menziesii; assembly: GCA_001517045.1. Lineage (NCBI taxonomy): Eukaryota > Viridiplantae > Streptophyta > Pinopsida > Pinales > Pinaceae > Pseudotsuga > Pseudotsuga menziesii. The sequence goes on from LPNX010165383.1 coordinate 262,831, forward strand.
GATCAATGACAATTGTTGCATTGTCATCAGATCGTATCATCGTTGCATTTTCATGTTCATGTTATTTATAGGTGCGTATTACTATGGTTCTAGCCCCTTCCGACTTTTCCGAGGGAATGTTAAGTTACTACCACTTTTTTAATTATAACAATAATAACATCAGAATTATGAGTGTATTTATGATTTATTTCTCCTAGAACTACATCCACCAAGAGATTTTAGCAATGAAATATTTTCCTATTTTACATATGGAACACCGTAATGTGCCTTATGTCCAATCCATAAAAGTTAGGAATACATTCCTTTTAGAATTTTCAAAAATTCATTTTGGAATCCATGCTAATGGAATCTAATAGATTGGAATGGTGTTCAATATCGATTTTACTAGAATATGTCTTCCTACCTTCGATTACTATTTATGAGACCATACCTAAACTATGTTCTTTAGTTTTGTGCTTAAGCACATCCAATCCCTTTTCAGATAGTTATTTGTTTCTAAGTGGAATACAAGATATTTTAAATCATAATCTAGATTGTCTCCAAGAAATGAAAATTAAGCTTTGTAGAAAATCACCTCATTCTCTGTCTATTGACACATGAAATAGTGGACTTTTGGAAATTGACAATAATGCAAGTAGGTTCACAAAACATATCAAGAATTCTTACAAGTTTTTATACGTCTCTCCTAGATCCATCACAAAATATGAGGATGTCATCTACAAAAATAATGTGTAATAAATAAAGTAACTTAGAAATATAAATTCCATGTAAGCAACATGTCCTTTTTTCCTTAACAAAACATGTATTTAGTCCCTTATCTACAAACATAAGTAATATTTGAGAGAGTAAACACTGATGATGTATCCCTCTTTAAGCTCCAAAAAATGATGAGGTCGATCCATTTATTAGAACTACAAAGAAGAACGAGGTGATACAACTCATTATCAAATTTATAAAATCCACATCAAAACATAAATGGGTGAGGAGTAGTGTGTTCTAGAGACAATTCACTCTATTGTGCTCTTTAGGAAAATCAAGTTTGATGACAACACCTTTTTTTTGTTTTCTTCGCTATGTAATAACTCATGTGCCACCCATATAGATTTGTTGATTTTCCTTTATTCTAAAAAACCTAGTTGTTCCCTACAAATATTCCTTGACATAATTTCCTTTAACGTTTATGCAATGATTTTACAAAGTATTTTGTAAATAACATTGCATAAGGAGATTGTCCCAAAATCATCAAAAGTGATAGGCTTTTCAACTTTAAGTTTGAGTGAGATTAGAGTAGAGTTAAAAGAGCTCATAATTCTCCATATTTTTAAATTCTCTTTCACCAGCCATAATAGATCATCCCCCATAATAGCAAAAGCTTCAAGAAATATTTGTATTGTCCACTAATCTGCGCTTGGGATCTTATCACTTTCAAAACTATGAATAACCAAAATTAACTCATCCATTGAAACCTCCTCCATTAAATCCGTTTTTTCATTTTCATTGACAATTCTTTGGAAAAAGCAGGAAATATGAATAATTTTAACAATTGAAGCTCTTTCTTATGTCTTAAAATGTGTCAGAAATAATCTCTTTCTTGTATTATTGAAACCCTCAAAAGTGTAGATGTATTTTCCATATTGATATGGGATACCCCAAAAAGTAATTCTCAACTTGTAACCTTCTGTGAAATCTTGGAAGAACTTTTTATTTTCATCCACACATTTTAACCATAAGGGACAACTTTTAAACTAACATGTCTCTTCCTGATCCACAAAAATTTTGTTATGATTACTATCCATGTTAAAATTTATATGCTGGTATATTTTAAGTCCTAACTTCATAATAATTTAATACATTTTCACAATAACATCTTAAAGAGGATAATTGAAAGAAACACAATCATAATGTACACTACAATTTACTCTGGGAAACCCAAAAGAGAAAAACGCAACAAAATTCCTCAATATAGATTACCAGAATGAAATGACCAAAGAAAAAGGACTCACAAGAGAGAGAGAGAGAGAGAGAGAGAGAGAGAGAGAGAGAGAGAGAGAGAGAGAGAGAGAGAGAGAGAACCACAAGAATAAGAGCCAAAACACCAAAGACACTTATCCTCATCATTCTTTGTCCTTACTTATTTCTCTCTCATGTGTAATACATGAGTGAGTGAGTGTGTATAAATGTGGGAGCGTGCCTCCGTATTTATATTGATTTTCCAATTCACATTTTACCCTAACTGGGCCTACCTATTAAAATAATAGGGATGTCTTACCTAAGGGAATTCACAATAATAATTAGATTAACCTTTTATGGGTACTATTCACCTGACTTACAACAGAGGGTTTACCTCATGACTTTTACACGAACTTTTACATCAATGACATCTCTCGAAGGAATAACAATAATAATGTAAATTACAATTAGAATATTTTTTGAAGTTACATTATTTCAAAACTCTTGCTTAACAAGAAGGGTATTCTTTTGACAACAGCAACAACTGGTGTGGATCTATACAACATCCTCGGAAGGAGGGAGGAGGTATCATTAACAACATCTTTTGGAACATTGTCTGGTACATCTATAGATCATTGAAAGTTTTGAGCATCATCATGTACCGCACATACCTAGAGTATCATCATATGAAACATGGAATTGGGGCATCATCATCTGCAACATGGAACTGGAACATCATCATATGCAACATGAGGTTTGAGCATCATCATCTGCAACATGGAACAAGATCATCGCCTGGAAAATGGAGCTAGAGAATCATTACCATTTGTTGGAAGATAATTATATGTAGCATGGAGCTATAGCATCATGATCTGTAGTGTAGAAGTAGATCATCACCTGCAACATGGAGTTGGAGCATCATCATCATGATCTACTGGAACATCATCATATGCACAATGGAGATGAAGCATCATATTCTATAGCATAAAATTGGATAATCACCTACAGCATGGATATGCATCATCGTCATCTTCATCAACATAGAACTACTAAAACATCATCATCATCTTCAGTATAGAGCTGAAGTATCAACATATTAAATATAAAACCTGACACATCACTAACAATGACATCACAAGGCTAGCTCATTAGCATGCAGTTTAAATAACAACAACAATGATAACACGAGGCTGGATCATCAGCATAAACCTGGAATAACAACAACATTTGACATGTATAAACACATAATCATCGATATATCAAGGCTGGAATAAGATCATCTATGACAACATAATGAGTCCAATGTATCGACAACTGACATGATCCTTCCTTTAAAAATTATGGAATCATGGACAACATGGGTGATTGTTTCCTTTCACAATTATGGGATCACCTACAACAAAAATGTGCTACCCAGATGGCCCTTCCTTTTGGCATTACAATATCAACTATTTAAAAATGTACCAATATTGAGAAAAATTAACAAATACGTACATAGGATGATCCTTCCTTCAAGAAATACAAGATCATGTCCAACATGGATGATCCTTCCTTTAAGAATTACAGGATCAATTCCATCAACCAAGATATTGAACTATCATCCCTTTCAGTATTACGGTATTAAGTCCATCAATCAACATATTGGATGATCCTTCCTTTTGAAATTACAGGATCAAGTCTACCAACCATCATATTGGAATATCCTTCCTTTCAAAATTCTGAGATCAAGTCTCTAGATCACATTTAAGACGGCCATTCCTTTCAAAATTATGGGATCAATTCTAAGGTTTATCAATCCCAACTAAGCGACTTGCTGTGATCATGATACCATTGTATCATCAATACTACTCCCCCTTATGAGGGAAGTCCTTTTAGAAAACCCCTATCTTGTCTCGGAAGTGTTGAAACTTCAAATGAGACATAGGATTAATCAACACATCTACAACCTACTCATATGTGCTCACATGTTGGAGCTTTATAGCTCCCTTCTCCACCATGTCACGAAAGTAGAAGTAGCATATTTCTATGTGCTTCATCTTATCATGGAACGAAGGGTTCTTTTTCATATTCATGGATATTTAGTTATAACATAGAATCATGGTAGGATCCATCTCTAGATCAATATATTTTTCAACAACTTCCAAATCCATATGGCTTCACAACTAGTAGAACAAGCCGCAATATATTATAATCCTACAGTGCTGAGAGAAACACTGGATTGCTTCCTTCTTAGCGATGGGATCATGGATGAACCTAAACCAAAACATCCTCTTGACATTCTCTTTATATATGAGAAAATTCCTACCCAATATGAATCTGTATAACCATGTACTCTTAATTCATGATCTCTAGTATAACTTAGACCATAGTCTATGTTAACTTTTAGGTACCTTATCACATGCTTTGTTGCTACCAGATGAACATGTCCCGTCTTAAATGAATACTGACCCAAGGTGTTCACAACAAAGCATATATCTATTGATATATTTGTAACTTCAAAAGATATTCTGATGTATATTATCATTGTATGTTGTTGTACCCACATCAGACATGCGTTTTGCTCCTTTTGGGATGTCATTATTGTGTCTAGACCTTGATGTACAAACTTTGTTGTAATTCGGGGAAATAGTCTCTACTGTAACATCATGTAATATGCGTTTTGTGTTTCTCTAGGAGAAGTCAGCCCTATTAGGGTTAGATGTCGACCCCAGTAGTGTAATAGGTCATTTACTCGATTAGTAGATATAGGGAGGAACCCTCCCTCATTTATAGACACCTCACACTCACTCAAGTTCACATGAGAGAGAGAGGGGGAATCAAGGAGGAGAGATAGATATCTATTGGAGACTTCTTATTATTGGTATCATTCATATTATGCCACAGTATTTTGTGATTATAGTATTATGAGGAAGTTTGTAGGGATTTCTCTTTTATGGTTTCCTCAGTGAAAATCTTTGTGTCTTGTGTATCTATTCTATATTATGCATATTGTTGTACTTATTATTGTTTAAGATAAATATATTAACTAAGTGTTGAGGCCTAGAAAATCATAGGTAACAACAATTAGGGATTCTCCCCAATAAACATTCCCAGCTAGCCCGTTACTATTTTGTATGGGGAATCTGTCCAGTTTACAATCTGGCTACTGTAGGTCAAGTCATAAATTAAAAGGTTTTGCTGTTTATGGCCCTGTCCACCGTATATATTTTTAGTTTTTTTTCTATTTAAGCTATGATGTGCAAGTGCCTATCTAAAAAAATGCAAATTGATAGAGATAACGAGGAGTGTCACAATGTGATGCACAGGTTCTTACCTCTCATCTTACCTCTCTCGTATCTAAATCACAAACAACTGGAAAATAACTACAACTAACTAACCTATCCCCAGGGAGAAAATTTATCAGTTATCAAAGAGTAATGTATTTCTGTGCATGTATTATGAAAAATTACAGATAGATGTTACTTATTTCAGAACACCTAAACATTGATAGAAATATGAACAATAAGATAGCTTATTGTTTATGACAACCTTCATTACTCATAGTGGAAATTTCATAGAATAAACTATAAGACATTCATAACATGAACAGAAATTCAATGAGTTATAGCAATCTAACAGTTAATGGACATAATCTGAAAACAAAATAGTTCACATTCAACTGATCCATAGCAAAGCATTTGAAGCATTCCACCAAAATTTCTCCAACAGAAACTTGCAATTCTTTATTGCAAAAAGAAGTCCTTCTTACAATATACTCTCAAAAATTGCTTGGGAAAAAAGTCCTTCTACATCTAAACTCTCCTGTATTTATACAAAAAAGGAAAAACCTTTGGGCTGCCCCTCAATGATTTTTTGGCTTCCCCAACCTCTCAATCCCAAAATTTTGTCTTGTAGTAAGTTCTCATAATTTATACAATATATTACATTTTAAATCAAAATTTTATAGAACACTTTATGAAGAGGGGCCCGGTTGGTCATTTATGAACTTTTTCCATGCCTAGACGTCTGCTGTTATGCTTTCAAAATCAGAGGGTTCAAGAAAATAGATACTTATCTCATACTTAGCATCCTGATTCTTAACTACTCCTATTCTCGTCAGAATCAGGCACAACTATTCTTCAAGTGGATACTTACTACTGCATGAGAATAATGTCACAGCTCTAAATGTTACACATTGAAACACATGGATACAACATTATATTGAAACTCAGCATTATTCTATACTATGGAGCTTAGCATACGAAGTCTCATTGAAACACAGTGTTACATCTATACAACGATTCACATATATAAAACAGATCTTTAAAGAATAGTTTCATCGCACTATACAGAATGGGCAGGATCTAAAACAGAGCAGGCGGAACATACATGCCATCAATACTAAATGTTACATAGTGAAGAACAGAACGAGTGGTATCAATGGAGAAAATCGATTCAGACTAAAGTCGTGCCATGCACATTGCAGTGTTTGAATCGGAGGTTGTAGTCATCTGCTCGTCTGTCGTTGCGGAAGAGGATAAGGAACGGGTGCCGACAGCCTCAACTGCAATTGGTTGTTGGATGGTTTTCGAGTCGAAGGATTTAGTTACTTTGGTTTCCGCAGTTGCGGATGGCGCACCAATTCTTCTTCTTATTTCGTCGATCTTTTTTGGGCTTCGCCATTGTGGCTGTCGAAAGCGTTGTTCTTCCGATCAAGCTTGTGGCTGTCATTGCAGACTGCTTATTGCTACGACTTCCGATCCCTTCCAAAAGTCTTTAAGATTCCATTGTTGCAGAAGGGAGAAGTCTTTTATCTATCCGCCGTTGCGGCTGTCGGAAGTGTTATCCTTCCGATCAAGATTGTGAACATTGTTGCGGATGTCCAAAGCCTTTGTATCTCCGTCGTTGCGGCTGTCGGAAGCGTTATCCTTTCGATAAAGATTGTGCCCATTGTTGTGGCTGTCCGAAGCCTTTTATCTCTGCCGTTATGGCTCTTTTAATCACTCCGACTTCCGGAAGGAGATGTTGCTTGTGAGCTCCGATGTTTCACCCACCGCTTCTTTGAACCATTGTACCAATGTAATATTTGAAGAGGAATATGAAGAGTCCTGTACAGTTGAGGATGTTGAAGCTGAATCGTTTCTGCAATGGTTCGAGGATTGTGAAGCTGAATCATTTCTGCAACGGTTTGAGGATGTTGAAACTGAATCGGTTTTGTAACGGTTTGAGGATATTGTTTTGATAAAACAGAGAGAGAATGAGAACCGACGATAAGGTATATATATATATATATTATAGCAAGAAGAAAGTGGTGAGAGAGGTGTGCACTGTGTAGTAAGGTAATTTCGAAGATAAGACATTGAGCACATTGCAGAAAAGGATTGAAGAGATGGATACGATGATTGTTGCAGAGTATGAAGAGTCTAGATGAGAAAGAATATAAGAATGATATAGTGACAGTCTCGGTGAGTTTTGTATGTGCTTAGTCTTGATGATAAACGGAGAAAAATGTACAAAGATAGAATTATAACATCTGTTATGAATATCTGTAATACTGTAATTCATAATCATAATGTAAATGATGATTTATAAAGCCTAGTCATAGACAGTGAGGGGTTGTAAGGGTTTGATTCATTCTGTAATCCACAGATTTATCTGGGGTGTTGTAGCATCCCTCTGGTTGTTGCCAGAAAATAGAAACAATTTGGTTCTTGTATAATTGGAAGTTGGAGCTTCGAGAGCTAGCAGCCTCATCTGGGTTGAAGCTCAGGCAAAATAAAATAATGTAAAGAGGAGTTGGAGCTTACCTTTCATTCTTAAGAAGAAAAGTTTTTATTGTTTCCTCATGAAAACATTGTGTCTTGTGTTCGTTGATATGTTTGAATGTTGATTGTTATTTAATTTGCTGCTATATGTTGAATGGTTTAAACATATGCCCATAATAAATCTGAAACACCTTTTAAAAGGATTCACTTTGGTATGTAACTGATTCACCCCCCCTCCCCCTCTCAGTTACTTTAATCCCTCCAACAATTGGTATCAAAGCCAGGTTGTTTCAAATCAGTTTAACCACTGGGAACTAGATCCTAAACAATGGACAGGAAATCAGAATTTACCAAACATGGACAGCCTCTATTTGATGGACATAATTATGCCCTTTGGATTATAAGAATGAAATTGTTTCTACAGTGTCAAGGATTTGATGTATGGCAAGCTTGTTTAAATACATATAATGTTCCAGCAACTATTCCAATAGATCCTATAAGTAGAAGACTCTATGAGAGTAATTCAAAGGCTATGTATGGTATTCTAGGAGGCCTAGCAGCTTCAAAATTTGTTAAAGTAATGAACTGTTCCTTAGCAAAAGAAATTTGGGACAAACTGAAAACAGTCTATGAAGGGGATGATAAAGTTAAAAATGCCAAATTACAAACATATAGATCTCAATTTGAAAGTTTGAAAATGGAAGAATCTGAAGATATAGCCACTTATTTCCTTCGAATAGATGAAGTTCCCAATACCATGAGAGGGCTAGGACAAAAGGTTAAAGATGAATATTTTGTACAAAATGTTCTCAGATCTCTTCCTGCCAGATTTAATCCTAAGGTTTCTGCATTAGAAGAAAGAGAAAATTTAGATACCTTAGATATGGATACACTTAGTGGAATACTGACTGCATATGAAATGAGAATTTCTGGTGAGACTTCTTCCAGGAAAGAAGCATCATTCAAAGCAGCAAAGAAGGAGAAGAAGAAGAAAGAAGAAGAAGTGAACCATTCTGAAAAATCAGAAGAAGATGAAGAAGAAGCAAATTTTGTCAAGAGATTAAGAAAGGGTACAGGTAGGTACAAAGGTAAGCTTCCTTTGAAATGTTTTGGATGTGGTAGAATAGGCCACTTTGCTTCCAAATGTCCATATAGTAAGAACTCTGACAATGAGGAAGAAAGCAGTAAAAAGCCAAAGCAATACAAAAATAAATACAAGAAGTCTTTCAATAGACCTACTTTCAAGAAGAAGAGTTTATTTACTAAAGAAGAAAGTGATATATCTGATTCCGATGAAAGTGATGATCAGTCAGATGAGAATCTCTTTATGGATTTGGAAAATCAGAAAGACAAGTCTGAAGAGGAAGAAGACGCTGAAGTGGATCTGGAAGCAGAATTGCTAAGTGCTCTATGTGATTTAAGAAGAGAAAGAAAAGAATGTAGACATCTTAAGAGAAATGTTAAAGAACTTGAGGATGAGTTGAAAAAATCAAATGATTCATTTGAAAGCACTGAAGCAATGATGATTGAATTAAAAATAAAACTAGAAGAAGCTAGAATCACTGAAGAATCTCTAAACAAATTAATTATGGTAAAGGATAAAGAGATTGAAAACCTAAAATAAGAAGTTGTCTTATTAAGGAAGAAGGTACAGGAAAGCAACATGAATCACAGTGCATCAATTCTAAATTAGATAATAGAAAGTCAGAGATCTGTAAATGATAAATCTGGACTTGGTTATAAGGTAGCAGTGATCAATGATGGTTCTAGCTCAAGTTTGAAAGAAACAGGTGCAAAACAGAAGAATGAGAAAGGAGCTGATAAGAATTCAGTGGTTGAGAAACAGGAAGAAAAAGCAAGACCAATTGTTCAGAAAAGAACACATGACGGGTATCAAAATAAGTTTAATGGCTATTGTTTCTTTTGTTACAATTATGGACACAAGGCTGTGTTTTGTACTAAATTTTCATGAAAAATATATGAACATAATGGTTATGAGAAGTCTAGACATGGATATGGAAAAAGATTGGATGTGACAAGTCAAAATAGAAACAACAATACTCATAATAGATTTGATATTTTAAACCATGAAATAGAATGTTATAAGTGTCAAAATTTTGGTCATATTTCAAGAAATTGCCCTACTAACATTCATAAAGTTAGTAAACTCATTTGTACTCATCAACAAACTCAAATCTGGAAAAGGAAGACTTAAAATCTGAAGGCTGAAAATCGTAACGTAGCACTGCAAGCTGAACATAAAATCAAATGGATAATAGATAGTGGATGCTCCAAACATATGATAGGAAGTAAACATTTGTTCATAAAACTAGACAAAGGAAAAGAGGGATATGTCACATTTGGAAATGATCAGACATCTAGAATAATTGGAAGAGGGACTGTATGTTTAAACAGTAAGAAAAACTTGGCTGAAAATGTCATGTTGATAGAAGACATGGAACACAACTTGCTGAGTGTTATTCAAACATGTGATAAGGGAAGCTACATGATATTTGATTCAAATGGATGTCAAATTAGAGATGTGAAAACAAATAAAGTAATAGGTACGGCCACAAGAAGTGCAAGCAATGTCTATATTCCAGATGAGAAAAAGAATGAATGATGTCTTAGTAATGAGAATGAAAGCTGGTTGTGGCACAAGAGACTAGGTCACATCAATTTTTATAATCTGATCAATATGAGTAATAATGAAGCTGAAAGAGATTTGCCATCTTTAAAGAATGTCTCAGGTTTAGTGTGCAAGCAATGCCAACATGGTAAACAAACAAGAGTCAGATTTAAAACAAAAGAATACTCCACAACTAAACCGCTTGAGATAGTGCATACTGATATTTGTGGGCCCATGAGAACAAAAGGGATGAAAGGATAAAAGTATTTCTTATTATTTGTATATGATTACACTAGAATGACTTGGCTTTACTTATTGAAAAAGAAATCTGAAGCTTTTGACTGCTTTCAAACATTTAAAGAATTTGTTGAAAATGAATGTGACAAGAAAATAAAGTGTCCGAGATCTGATAATGGAGGAGAGTACGTGTCAAATGAATTTAACAAATTTTGTGATGTGAACATGATAAAGAGACACTTCTCTATGACTGAAACACCTCAGCAGAATGGGGTAGTAGAAAGGAAAAACAGAACAGTAGTAGAGATGGCTAGAACCATGCTCCATGAAGCAAAGTTGAGTAATGTGCTTTGGCCTCAAGCTATTCACACAACAGTTCACATTCTGAATCAATGTCTGCTAAGAAACAATCATCCTGTCACACCATATCAAATGTAGAAAGGAATACCAGCCAACGTTAAACATTTCAGGATTTTTGGCTGTAAGTGTTATATCAAATGAGTAGATCCACATTTGGGAAAATTAGACTCTAGAACCGATGATGGAGTACTAGTTGGATACTCCTGCTCTAGAAAAGCATATAAATGTTATAATTTCAGACTAAGAAAGATGGTTGAATAAATAGATGTAACATTTGATGAATCTGCATTCTTAAAATCAAAGACTAAGAAAAAGGATTTTGAGACTCATGATATAATTTACAAGCACAGGTCAGATGATGAAGAGGATGAAATAGAAGAGGTTAAGGCTGATGACAGTGACAGATCTACAAGTAATGATGAACAATGCTTCATTCGTTCAAAAAATACAATTTCAACAAAATCTCCAAGTAGTTGAATACAGAAAAATCACGCTGAAGAATTGATTATTGGGTATATAAACTCAGGCGTCGAGATAAGAAGTAAAAGACAACAACCCATCCTTGAAAAGTAGGTATCACTTCTCTCTTTGACTGAACCGAAAAACGTGAATGAAGCTATCAAAGATGAACATTGGGTAAATGCTATGAAGGAAGAGCTTATCCAAATCGAAAAGAATCATACCTGGGAACTAGTTCCTAGACCTGCAAACAAAAATGTAATAAGAGCTAAGTGGGTTTTTAGGAATAAACTGGATGATATAGGAAAAGTAACCAGAAATAAACCCAGACTAGTTTGCAAAGGTTATGCTCAGATAGAAGGGATTGATTACAGTGAAACATTTTCCCCTATTGCTAGAATGGAAGCAATAAGGTTGATCTTAGCGTATGCCAGCTCCAAACAAATTAAAGTCTACCAAATGGATGTGAAGTCAGGTTTTCTGAATGGTGATCTGGAAGAGGAAGTCTACATGGAGCAGCCAGAAGGATTTCATGTACAGGATGCATCACATTTTTTTTACAAATTGAGGAAATAATTATATGGATTAAAGCAAGCACCTAGGGCATGGTACTCCAGACTAGAAAACTACTTAATGTAGCAAGGATTCAAGAAAGGACACAGAGATAGTAATATGTACATTAAAGAAGAGAATAACAGCCTTATTATTATAGAAGTTTATGTTGATGACATAATTTTTGGGAGTGACGATGATGGACTGAGCACAAAGTTTGCTGAAAGCATGCAGCAAGAATTTGAAATGTCTATGCTAGGAGAAATGAAGTTATTTCTTGGATTACAAATCAATCAATGTGACAGAGGTATCTCTATCTCTTAGACTAAATACATAAATGAAATGTTCAAGAAATTCAAAATGGAGGACTGTAAGCCAGTTGGTACACCTATGGTCACTAGATGTAAACTCAGTAAAGATGATAAATCTGAAGATGTAGACCAGACTATGTACAGGTCCATGATTGGCAATCTACTCTATGCCACAGCAACTAGGCCAGACATTATGCATGCTGTGTGTCTGGTTGGAAGATTTTAGGCTTCACCTAAGAATGGTCACTTGTTGGCTGTAAAGAGGATTTTTAGATACTTAAAAGGAACAACAAATCATGGTTTATGGTATCCAAAAGATAACTCTTTGGACTTATATGCATTTACTGATGCTGACTGGGCTGGATGTGTTGATGATAGGAAAAGTACCAGTGGTGCTTCTTTCTTGGAGGTTTTTTGGTAAGCTGGTCCAGTAAGAAACAATCATCTGTTTCATTCTCTACAGCTGAAGCAGAGTATATAGCAGCAGCAGGATGTTGCACCCAGATTCTTTGGATGAAGCAGATGTTGAAGGATATGCACATACAAAATGATGATCCCATTCCCATTTTCTATGATAATACAAGTACAATAAGCATTTCAAAGAACCCAGTGATGCATTCAAAGACTAAACACATACCCATCAAATATCATTTTCTGAGAGAGCAGGTGCTGTACAAAGTTATTAAGCTTGAATATGTTGGAACAAAAGACCAGATTGCTGATATTTTCACTAAGCCTCTTCCCAAATCTCAGTTTGAAATGCTTCGAGCTCAGTTGGGGGTTTGTCCTCTCTGAATATTTTCTCATTCGCATTACAGGTTCTGATTTCCTAGTGTAAAATTGTTCCATATTTTGGTTATTTATATATTCTCCTACTTTCTGAACATATTCAATACAGATTGGTTTCATTTTTCCAGCTATTAGTTGTCTCATAGTGATAGGGGGAGACATATTCATAGGGGGAGTTCTCTTTCTTTCTTTTCCATGGATGTAAAAAGGGGGAGAAATCTCTCAAAGTTTGTCATCATGTCAAAGGGGGAGTTTGTTAGCCAGTTTTGCTGCACAGTATGAATGTTTCCCTATGCCAACCTTTGAATGTTTCACTCACAGACAAAGCCACAGTAGGATGAATCAAAGGAAGTCACAGCAGTAATGAAGCAAATGTTAATATTACAACCACAGATGAGAATAATATCACAGCTCTAAATGTTACACATCGAAACACATGGATACAACATTATATTGAAACTCAACGTTATTCTATAATATGGAGCTTAACATATGAAGTCTCATTGAAACACAGTGTTACATCTATACAACGATTCACATATATAAACCATAGCTTTAAAGAATAGTTTCATCGCACTATACAGAATGGGCAGGATCTAAAACAGAGAAGGAGGAACATACATGCCATCAATACTAAATGTTACATAGCGAAGAACAGAACGAGCAGTATCAATGGAGAAAATCGATTCCGACTAAAGTTGTGCCATGCGCATTGCAGTGTTTGAATCGGAGGTTGTAGTTATCTTCTCATCCGCCATTGCGGAAGAGGATAAGGAACGGGTGCCGACGGCCTCAATTGCAATCGGCTGTCGGATGGTTTTCGAGTCGGAGGATTTAGTTACTTTGGTTTCTATAGTTGCGAATGGTGCATCACTTCTTCTTCCGATTTCATCAAGTTATTTCGTCGATCTTTTTTGGGATTCTGCCATTGCGGCCTTCGGAAGTGTTGTTCTTCTGATCAAGCTTGTGGCCATCGTTGCAGACTACTTATTTCTATGACTTCCGATCCATTCTGAAAGTCTTTAAGCTTTCGCTGTTGCGGAAGGGAGAAGTCTTTTATCTATCCGTCGTTGCGGCTGTCGGAAGCGTTATCCTTCCGATCAAGATTCTGAACATTGTTGCGGCTGCTGGAAGCATTTCTATCTCCATTGTTGCGGCTGTCAGAAGCGTTATCCTTCTGATCAAGATTGTGCCCATTGTTGCGGCTGCCAGAATCCTTTTATCTCCGTCGTTACGGCTCTTTTAATCACTCCGACTTCCAGAAGGAGATGTTGCCTGTGAGCTCCGACGTTTCACCCGCCGCTTCTTTGAACCATTGTACTAGTGTACTCTTTGAAGAGGAATATGACGAGTCCTGTACAGTTGAGGATGTTGAACCTGAATCGTTTCTGCAATGGTTTGAGGATGGTGAAGATGAATTGTTTCTACAATGGTTTGAGGATGTTGAAGCTGAACCAGTTCTGTAACGGTTTGAGGATATTGTTTCGATAAAACAGAGAGAGAATGAGAACCGATGATAAGGTATATATATATATATATTGTAGCAAGAAGAAAGTGGTGAGAGAGGTGTGCGATGTGCAGTAAGGTAATTTCGAATATAAGAGATTGAGCACATTGTAGAAAATAATTGAAGAGCTGGATACGATGATTGTTGTGTAGTATGAAGAGTCTAGATGAGAAAGAATATAAGAATGATATAGTGATAGTCTCAGTGAGTTATGTATGTGCTTAGTCTTGATGATAAATAGATAAAAATCTACAAAGATAGAATTATAACATCTGTTGTGAATATTTGCAATACTGTCTAATTCAGAATCATAATGTAAATGCTGATTTTTAAAGCCTAGTCATAGACAGTGAGGGGTTGTAAGGGTTTTATTCATTCTGTAATCCATAGATTTATCTGGGGTGTTGTAGCATCCCTTTGGTTGTTGCCAGAAAATAGAAACAAGTTGGTGCTTGTATAATTGGAATTTCGAGCCTCCAAAGGTAGCAGCCTCATCTGGGTTGAAGCTCAGGAAAAATAAAAGAATGTAAATAGGAGTTGGAGCTTACCTTTCATTCTTAAGAAGAAAATTTTTTATTGTTTCCTCATGAAAACATTGTGTCTTGTGTTCGTTGATATGATTGAATGTTGACTGTTATTTAATTTGCTGCTATATGTTGAATGGTTTAAACATATGCCCATAATAAATCTGAAACATCTTTTAAAAGGATGCACTTTGGTATGTAACTGATTCACCCCCCCCTCTCGGTTACTTTAATCCGTCCAACACATCAGTCCATTTAAATTGTACACTTTTTTTAACCATATGTTGCAAAGGTTTCACAATTTGAGCAAAATCTGGTACAAACATTTGCACAAAATTAATTGTCCCCATGAATGATTGCATACCCTTTTTGTTATGGGGTAAAGGGATCTATTTTATGGCTTTAATCCTTTATGGGTCTATGGATATGTGTTTCTTATAAACAATGTGACCTAGTGGATTTCTTTCTATGACCGCAAACATGCATTTCTTAGGATTCAGTGCAATACCATATTTTCGACAACGCTCAAAAATTTGTTTCATATGGAATGCATGTTCCTTTCTCTTTTTTTAAAATATTGTGACATCATCGAGATATACCACAACACTACGGCCAATCAGACAGTAGAAAGCTATATCCATGGCCCTCTGGAAAGTAGCTCCAACATTTATGACTCCAAAGGGGATTCTCCTGTAAGAAAAAGTTCCCCACTTGGTTCTGAATGTGGTTTTAACCCTGTCCTCTTTAGCTACTAATACTTGATTGTAGCCATAAAATCCATCTAATAATGAAAATAATTTAGAACCTGAAACCATCTGCAATATTTGCTCCACAGGTGGGACTGGATAGTTATCTTTATATGACGCATGATTGAGGTTTCTTAAATCTACACAAAGCCTTATTTAAATTGAATTTTTCCTTACTGGCACCAAATTCAAAACCCATTCCGAATGTATGACTTTGAATATAATTTTAGCATCCAACAATTTTTTCACCTTACTCCGAATTAAAGGTTCCAGCTTTGGATGCATCTTCCTCAAAGGCTATTGGTAAGGCTTGACTCCATCTTTAATCGGGATGACATGTTGTATGATATTTGTGTCATATGTTTTAAGCTCCTCATATGCCTAGGAAAACACATCTTTTTACTATTTGAACAGACTAATGAACTTAATCCTTTCGCCCGAAGAACAACACTTTCGCAAATTTACATATCTAGGTTCAGCTTTAGTCCCCAAATTTATTAGCTCAAATAGAAAGGATGAGATATGAGTCTTGACATTCGATGGCTTTCTGAACTTGTTGTTTAAGTCAAACATTTGTTCCAGGGTCCTGAATCCCTTGGGAATAAAATTCCCAAATTTTAATTCTGCTTGATGTTCCTCATCATGTATTATTTCTCCTTTAAAAGTATCATCATTCGTCAAGCATTCCAAAATTTGTTGATCATCGTCAAAAACCTGTAGATTAGTGATCATATCCAGAACAGAAGGCCTAAAAAGTAATTCAATAGAGCATCTATTATTAGAAGGTACTAGCCTTGCAGCTGAGGTAGCTTGTAAATTAGCTGCTGCATTCTTTAATCTAGGAATGTACACAATATTGAATGGATGAAAATTTATAAGCAAATCCCAAAATTCATCTTGATAGGATTTTAAATGTGGTGAAATACAGTGTATGCTATTTCAAATTTGCTTAACAACAATTTCAGAGTCTCCATATACTTTCAGATTTTTCAATTTCATTTCTATTGCCCTTTTAAGTCCTTGAACTAGTGCTTCATACTTGGTTGTACTATTTGTACATTTGAACTCAAATCTACAAGAAAGAAAATGTTTATTTTTTCTTGGATCAATCAAGACATAGTCAGCTCCTGATCCTTCCAATGTTTTAGATCCATCAAAATAAAGGGCCCAAAAACTATCTACTTCTACTAAACTTGAATTAAAAACTACATCTAAAACTAAATCTACTATTTTACAGTTGATCTCATCAGCCCATGAAAATTGAAGGAGATCGGGTTGGGTGATAGGTGTACTACTGGCTTCTTCAGCTTGGTAATTTCCTGGTTCCAAGTCAATGAAGTAATTTCCCAATACAGAGTTTACTGGTTCATTCTTTCACTCTAACTGAGTAACATTGTACTTCATTTGAGGCTCTCTTACTACTTTTATCTGATTGGGACTTCCTTTATGAGGCAACCATAAATTTGACCAATATGATGTGAAGTATCAATCTAGCCTTGCTGACCAATATTGACTCAAAACCAATCCATAAGCATCAAGGATTTCTTCTACTACAATGTCGATGTACTGATATACCCTCTCATTTGCAGATAAGTGAATGAGAACATCTTCCATTTCCCCTATTACTTTCACAGATGTCCTATCTAACTGAAGAACCTGCCAAGTAGATGGTTTAGGTTGTTCATTGATTTTCTTGTAGAATGAAAGTGGGATAATGTTGACTGATGCTCCCCGACTCTAGTAAATAGTTGTGCACATTATCGTTGAAAATATCAAAGGCTAGGAGAAATTTTGGGGTTTTATATTTAGACTTACCTCCCACACTTGCTTCACCAATTTCTTCTTTAGGTTGGTTGTCAGTGGGAAGCCCTTCTTCTGGTACCTCAAGTGATTTTAACAGTTTCTCTTTCTGCTGAGGTAAATTACACATTTAAAACAATGAGATATTTTCCTTAGCCGTTTTAATGTCTTCCACAATATCATACCCCATCTCAGGTTCTTTGATATTCTTCTTGACATTATCAACGTTGTCTTCAATAGGCTTAACAGGCATGTTAATTTTCTTCGGATTTTGACATTAAATGGTAAATTCAGGTATTTCAATAGTGGTAGTGTTATTTTGTATATTCTTCATATTTTTTTGAAGTTTCTTTATCTTAGGAAGTATTGACTTGTGTTATTTTAACAAACTCTGACTTCTTGTTGTCACATTGGTTTCTGATGTTTCCTCTTGTTTTAGAGGATCTTCCTCTTCTGTATCAAACATTGAGACACAATCCCATAAAAACAGCGTATCTTCATCTTGTTTTTCTGTAGATTGATTATCTTTTTCTTCCTCTTTACCATTTTTTGTCGGTTTGGAATCCAATAATTGATTCATTACCAGTGTCATAGAATTTATCCATTGGGGGAAATTCTTCTCAGAATGAGGCTATTATGAAAGTACAAAAAATATCCATGCCTACATCAGTTAAATTCATTGCTGTAGGACTGTGTGGAGGGGACTTAGTTTGACTGTTGTCTTCCTTTTTCTTATAATAAGGCTTATATGATTTATGAGCTTCTTTTTAATTCTCTAAATCTATCGAGTCTATTGGATAACTTTTGCATCATCTTCAACATCCCTTCAAAATCCTATGACCACTCATCCTTAGGCTTAGTCAGTAATAAATGTTTATTATTTCGAAATGTCTTTTCCTCAGAATGCATAGGATAATTTTCTATGCTTTCCATCTCGGCCTCCACCTTCTCAGCTTCTTCATAAGTCTCTGCTAACGTAGGTCTCACTGATCTCTTGGCAAACATGGCTAGATCAGGCCCAAGGGCCAAGGTATAGTATTCTATCAGAGCATTTTTAGATGGCTTATTTACTGTAGTAAAATTGTTTAGGTAAGCAGCAAATCTTTGAGTGAAATCATGTACATTTTATTTTCTTTCTTTCCTTAGAGCACATAACCCCTACATTAAGGCTGCATGAGTTTTCTGAACTGCATATTTACTTCTAAACATTCTCTCAAATGTGTTCCAATCTATGATTGAATTTGTAGGAAGTGAAAAATACCATGAGGCTACTTTTCCTTTCAAAGTGTGAGGAAAAAATATACATACTACATCTCCATGCTCCCTAGCTCGTAATCCTTCTATAGCCAGGTAAAAACTTTGTAAATGATCATCTACCAAAAATCCTTCACCTGTTTCAAACTTGGGTAAAATTTTGTCAAAAGATTGAGGCAAATCATGCAAGGGAGGTGTCAAATTTAATGGTGACCTAGCTCTCCAAGCAGGCGGTGGAGGTGGTTGGTTTGCATTTACATGAGCCATGATTTGGAGCGGAGAATGAGGTGGTGATTGAATAGGGGTTCGACAAGGTGAACCATTACGTGAATCTGGGTCCAATTGATTCAAAGGTTGGTCAACTTCTTGTAAGGCTGCTTCTACTAGTTCTTCAAGATATTCTACCAACACTGAGTCTTCTAATTAAGGGAAATCCTTCTTCTGATACTCTCTTATAGGTAAGACAGAAATGATAGGTAATCCCCCAATATTTTTTGCATATGCCCTAGTGATTCTTCTTAAATCATCAACCACTTCGTTATCTACAAGATACAGATACCCTTTCTCTTTATTGTTATACCAAAATCCTGTCACCATCATGTGATAAGAATCTTAACATACCTATTTTCCCTTAAACCCAGAACTTGGAGTGGAAACTCATACCATTTGTCAATCTTTTACAAAAATGCTAAGCACCATGCTTTACTCTTTATCCATGAGTGGTACCTTGCTCGCACCACCTATCCCTTTTTATGCACAAGTGGTGCCACCACTTATGACCCTTAGTCCATAATTGTTTCTTACCTGAACCGCTCTCTCATTGAAGGAGAAAAGCGATACCCTGGGTAAAATGGGAAAAAGAGAAGTTTCTCGAGGCTTCTAGATCATGAGTCTCGTGTCCTCCCTTATCCCTATCATTGTGGGTAAGTTAAGGTCAAGATCCCCCATCATAGGATCTTAGAGGCCACCTCATCCATAAATATCTCAACTATCCCTATCCATTGAGCCTTATAAATACAAGCTCATGTCCATGGTTGAGGGGAGGACCATTGAAGTATTGTTATGCTGTTGGATTGATCACTTGGCCCAAGCCACTGGAGAGCATAGAGAGAAAAGTTGGAGCTTATGGGGATGAGAATGTTTGGTTTCATGGAGATGCATGTCAACACTAAGGCTTAATTGGTTGTAAACTTCTCCATTTTATCTTAATGCAAATCTGATTTCTGTCCCACATTACTATTGTTGTTTGATTTCACATGTATATGTTGTTAGATTCCTTAGTCACTAACATGGATCAGTAGATTATATTTTGGTAGCATTTATGTGCTTGCGTGTTTAATCATATTGTAGGTACATAGGGTTACTATCGAAGCATCACATTCCAGGTATCTACGGCATCCAGGAAGGGTCTTCAACCTTTGTTCTCCATTTGTTCTGGATCTGAACCATTCAGACCAGTGGAACACCTTACTTTCCATAGAAGGTGAAATATTCCTACTAACAAATCTGGTGACTCCGCTAGGGAATTGTGTATCAGTCATTCTGATCTTCCTCAGTTCTTCAACTCTTACCTGAATCTAGGCCCTTCTCCAACTCCCTTTAGTCAGATCTAGTATCTAACTCAGTAAATTTAGGTTTGAAATTTCTAGATCTCTTCATATTTGAATAATTAAAACCTTTTATGCTCTATTTTTATACTCAATCTATCAGCCTTTGCCTTGATCTGGTCTTTTTCTGACTTGATCTATCATTCTCTTTGTGTTTTGGAATTTTACAGGGAATTACGTCTATGAAGTGTACGAGAAGTGGTGGCACCAGCTGAACAGAGTGGGCAGTACGCGGTTCCACCGCATGTATCTCGTTGGTGAGAAGTGGTGCTGGGATAGAACCACTCTGTCAACACCCGAGAAGCGCGGTGCCAGGTAGGCATCATTCCAAGACCTCATTTTCGTCATTTTTTGTAAAAATTTGGGTTGTTTTGCTTTCAGTCCTACACTGTCAGGCTTGTGTGACCTAATCTGATGCTTGTGTTTTAAAATTTTATGGTTTAAGATTGGTTTGATTGGGAAATTCAAAAGCTAGACTAGACTTTTTGATTGTTCATACACTTTGGTACTTCTTGGTTGTGATTGTGAAAGGATTTCTTGTTTTTTGAAAAGCTTAGGGTGTTAGTAAGATCTCTTTTCATTTTTGTTATATAGACTAAAAGAATAACATTTGATTAGCATCTTAGTTTCATTTCTTGTTTGCATAGAGAACTTCTTTTTCCTTCCTTTAAAAATGAAATTTTTTTACTGAGACTAGGTTATCATCATTGAGCGTTGGACATTAGATCTCTTATTGGATTTACAAGCTTTCAAGCTCTTCATGTTCTTTCATTTCTTATGCTTTTAGTAGTATATCAATCAAAATAAAAAATATGGTAGTTTTAAGTTAGATTTGCCTATGTTTTATGAGAAAATTGAAAAAATAGAGTGCATTTGTATGCAGTGTGCTTCTTGTTTTTCTTTTAGGAAAAGAGATTCTCCCCCTTCTTATTGCTTTCAGAAAAGAGAACTCAGTTTGGAAAATTCTGCTTGTCTTTGATTTTGTGTTCAAGACTGTTTTTTGGAAGTATTTTTGGTTTTGAAACAAAATAAAATACTCTATTTCCCTCCCGTAAGTAGGCATACTGAATGGTAAAGTGAAATATTTTTCATAAGCATACTGCATGGTTTTACTTTTCTGTCAAAACATCATGCATTCACCTAACCGTCCACTTTAAAATCAACGGTATTTATAGGTTAAAATTTACATAGCAATTGGAGTGATAGGTTGTAGATGTGTTCGGGCGTCGTTAAGTGTAGGAGCTGTCGTTATTTGTACGCATTACATTATGGGAATCACATGGTTCTTCCACGTACCGTCGGTATATCGAACAACCTTTCACGTACCCTTGAGGTATATAGAAAGGTACTTCATGTACTTGATTGTATATCGGAAGGACCCTTGCGTATGGTTATGCATTAGAAAACACTACTACCAATTTGAGCTCCCACGTACCTTGAGTATATCGGGAGACCCCACTGGGATACCTTATCTATCTGAGAAAAGCCCTTTGGCCATCTTGCTTGGAGCCATACACTGAAAATAGTATTTGGGGAGATTACTACACATGTACCCTCGAGGTATATTGCGAGTGGCACCTTCTTGACAATCTTGGTGAGAGACCTGACTTTTTGAACTCCTATCATTTTAAGTGTGCTTGTTTCGACCTATAGCTTGAGTAGGGAAATTTTTTGGTGTGTTTTCTAGTTTTTTAGACCCTAGGTTAGATAGGAACTGTACAAACTGGCTGAGTTAATATAGTCCATAAACGTACAAGGCTTGCCACCCGATTTTATTCCTGGTTCAGGAGAAAATACAATGGAAGCTATCGATCAAGGAATTGCTACCACCTCCCAAGTGGGAGATAATGTGATTATAGAAAGTGGAGGACCATATTCTTCACAATCGCCTCCCTTATTCCAACAACCTTCTCGGGGAAATAACTCGTTCCATTCTCCCATGGAAGGTCATGTTGATGATACTGCATGTCTGAACTTTGGTCCCAGTGCTCCATTTTTGGATACCCCTATAGGACAGGCCATTGCCTCATTTGGAACCTGTTTAAACTCTTCTGAAGATGAAGAAGAATGTAGGAAATATCATTCTTCCATTCTCCAAGCACAGGAGATTAACAAGCAAATAGATGACCTATTAGGCCCGACACCATCACGTTCCACATCCATTCATATGGGATATCGTTCACTTGTCGATTCTATGAGACCCATTGAACCAATTATAGATCATCCAATAACACCCCACAACCCAGGTCAAAATAACACCTCCACCACCTCCCATATTATGTCTGTCCCTAATATTCCCAAGGCTTCTGCACCTGGGGCTCTACCTTCAATTCCATTTTCCTCAATACCTTCTAGTGTCGAGGGGAAACCCCCGGCACAACCTACGTTATCTGACGTCGGAATTGTGCCTAGTCAAGGACAGACCTCTGATATATAACCATATATAGTTTATGTCCCTCCCACCCATACTAATATCATTAATCCCCATCTATTTCAGGTCAGCCCTCGGGGGTACAACCTGTAACCATTCAATCTTCTGTAGGTTATGGTTATCACATACCTGTAGGTAATATTAATTATCCACATAATCCTACAGGGATGCCTTATGCTGGAATTCCATACCATAGTAACACTTTTATGCCATGGGGGCAATGCAACTGGTCTGACATGCCAGCTATGGGGGGGATACCTATACATACTGTGGGAGGTGCCGGAGGACTGCCTTATGGAGGTCCTCCCCTTGGGGCGCCTAATGGTTCCAGAGGATCTGGCAACTTTCCTCCTTATGGTCCTAATGGTCCCAGTGGTCCCGGGGGGCCTGGTGGCTTTCCTCCTTATGTCCCTGGAGGGTCTGGTGGCCCTCTTCCTAGTGGTTCTGGACGCTCTGGAGGCCTACCTCCTAGTGGCTCTAGAGAGTTTGGTGGTCTGCCTCCTAATGGTCCTAGTGGTCCTAGTGGTACCGGTGGTCCTGGTGGTCCTGGTGGCCCTGATGGTCCTCCTCCTAGAGGCCCTAGTGGTCCTAGCAATCCTGATCCTGAAAATCAACCCCCTATAGGTAGATTTTCCAGCAGTTCTTTGTCACAACAACCTGTCTTTCATTCCACTTATGGTCCTACTGGTAATTATATGCCATATCAATATTACTAGTATGTGCAACCCAACCGGTAGTTACGTTTCCTAGCAAATTTGGACTTACCAGATTTGTCCAAGTTGATTAATAACCCCATTCAACACAATCCCTCATAGCCTCCCATTCCAATAAAGTTACCATTGGATATCCCGAAGTTCGATGGGAAGCAGGGAGATGATCCGAAGAACCATGTTATGGCATTCCATTTGTGGTGTTCTTCAAACTCCCTCATGGATGAATCCGTTCGATTACGACTCTTTCAGTGCACTTTGACCGGTACAGCTGCAAAGTGGTACATTGAACTCCCACAACATTTGTTTGTGGATTTTTTCTCGTTGGAAACTGTGTTTCTTACACACTTTCAGCTCCCTATTCATTATTAAATGGGCACTGATCTTTTAACTTCTCTATGACAGAACACCTCCACCCATATATCCAATCATATTCACGAGTGGGGAAGGTGGAGAAGGATTATTAAGGCCCCTATTCCAGATCAGTTATTAGCTAATTGGTTTACCAAATCCTTATTGCCTCCTATTTTCTGAGATGTGGCTATGGGAGGTGTCGTTACTGAAGAGCAGGCTATTAGTTGAGCCCAGTATCTAGACTTGGTCTATTCCCAGTCTGGAACCATTTATGACTTGATTCCTCAAGCTCCTCTACCAAGCACCGATCCCACCAAGCCACCAGTAGAAGTACCTGTTGATGGGATTGTTGGTTCAATCTAGTCCCCATTAGCTGCAAAACCTACCAAGCAACCCAAAACTGCCACCCCTACTCCTTCGAATCCTAAGGTTTCTGTCGAGGTCAATTCCATTCAAAGTAATCAAACCTCAGGTAATAATAAAAAGAAAGGTAAAAATAGAAATAAAAAAACTGAAAACTAATAGGAAACTCCAAGACCAACCAACAGTGATAATGATAAAGGGAAAAGAAAGGTAAAATATCCCTGTCTACTATGCAGAGGTGACAATTTTTCAAACGATTGTCCCCATCGGCATGAAATCTCCCAGTTTCTGAAGTCCAATCCCACACTCACAATACTTACGGATCCTTTTCCCTCTCAACAACAACTGATAGACCACATGTCTAATCAGTGTAACTCTACTTCGTTAGAGGAAATTCGTATGATGTCCTCAGATACCATCAATCTGCAAACTCAAAGTCAGAATCATGAAAAACCCACAAATATAAAAGAATATCATTCTTCTTCAGGGAAAGCTCCGTCTACTGGTTCTCCTGAATCCTCGTCTACTATCCCCTTACCTATCGAGAAGCCTACTCTCGACATGATTTTGCGTCCACCTAAGAGTACCCTTCGGAAGGCAATATTTAACCCTAATGCCTGAGCTTATCAATTTTATAATGTAGTGGAAGATCTCACTCAGTCACCTTGTGCCATGTCTACCTTAGAAGTACTCCAGAGTTGCCCTACATAGCGCAAAAACTTGTTAACAACATTAGGAGCTTTAGACTCGAATAATATAAACTTGATTCATTTCAATGTTGAGAATTATAAATCTAGGTTACCGCATAAACTTGCTTTTCAGATCATTATGAAAGTAGTTCGAAATAAGGTTTTTCGAACGGTACTAGATGAAGGAGATTCAACCTCGGTTTTGTCTCTGTCTTGTTGGAAGGCTCTTGGCTCTCCCGAGCTTGTAACATCACCTACGACCCTTAAAGCCTTTGAAGGACGGGGTTTCCAACCCCATGGTCTCATATCAGCCCTAGCGGTCAAGATGGGGGGAAAAATTGTTTCCATTCAAGTAGAAGTGGTAGATGCCCGCTTAGATTACAACCTCCTTCTAGGAAGAAATTGGTTCTATGCCATGTCTGTTGTCGCCTCAACAATATTTCGAACAGTCTAATTTTTGCATATAGGGATAATTGTTACTATTGATCATCTTTATTTATGTATGCCGGATGTTACTACCTCCATGGATAATAACATCCCCATGTTAATCCAGTCCCCTCCTCCTTACCAGTCGACTGGGGTAGGCATGTTGAAGGATTCATCCCTTATGGGCATTTTTCCATCCACTCTTCCTAGCACCCATATTGCGACAATCCATATGATTGCCTCATTTGATTATGAACCTAAGGGTAAACACGTTGTTTATTCCACCTCGTTGAGTTCACATGAAGCATTGTATGACGCTATTCAAACCTTTTCTGATGATCACACAGATGACCTTCATCTAGTGGATTCAGATCCTTACCATTTATCGTACTGGTTATAACCTTCTCTTCTTGTTCTAGATTATCTCTCTGATACTTTTCCATCCAATGAATCCATTATGGAGACCATGAATATGGATGAGTCCATTTGGGAGGATCACCATCATAGATCCATGTTCCTCCCCAACACCAGTTTGGTTAGCCATGATTTTTCATCCTTATTTCCTACTGATATTGTCAACGTACCCCAAATTCCTATATTGTTGCAAGATACAGATTCTGAAGGAAACCTTTGGAACATTACTCAGACGAATCCGATTAACATATCACTCGAGCCTGATACTATCGAGCATGTTCATCTTGGGAAGAACTACTCAGCAGATGAATCTGAAGCCTATAAGGAACTTTTCAAAGAATTCTGTGATATTTGTGTCTAGTCCTATGAAGAGATTTCGGGGATTTACCCATCCATTGTGGTCCATGAAATTAAAACCTATCCCACGGCTAAACCTATCAGGCAAAAACTAAGGCAAGTCCATTATCAGAAGGCCGTAGCTATTAAAGTTGAAATTGAGAAACTTCTCAAAGCTGGGTTTATTTATCTTGTACCCCTAACGAAATGGGTATCGAACATTGTCCCTGTCAGTAAAAAGCAGGGCACCATTAGAGTCTGTATCAACTTTATGGATCTGAATAAATCTTGTCCCAAGGACAACTTTCCTACTCCGCACATCGATCAAATTATTGACAACTGTGCTGGAAGTGTCATCTTTTCATTCATGGATGGCTTCTCTGGCTATAATCAGATTGAGATATTACTCTCTGATTAGCATAAGATGGCATTCATTTTCCCATGGGGAACCTTTGCATATAATAATTTACCTTGTGGATTGAAAAATGTTGGAGCCACATTCCAGCGCGTGATGTCCTATGCATTCCACGACATTAAACATATCGTTGAACCATACCTTGATTACCTCCCTCCTCATTCACAGTGATGGGAGGACCACCCTGGTCATCTTAGAGAGATATTCCTGAGATGTCTTCATTATAATATATGGCTCAATCAACATAAATGTGTGTTTTGCATTGAGAGGGGACGCCTGCTAGGTTTTGTGGTATCCAAAGATGGCGTCTGGATTGATCCTTTGAAAATTTCCGCCATTTTAGATCTACCAGCCCCAACTAATCTCCTTAAACTCCAAAATTTGCAGGGGAAGGAAAACTTTCTTTGTCATTTCGTGTGTAATTTTGCAAAGAAAACAGATGGTTATATGTGTCTCCTCAAGAAGAATACTCCATTCTTCTGGGATAACCAGGCCCAACGTGCCTTTGATAATCTTAAGCACACTCTGACTCATTCACCTGTGAGACACCCCTCGGATTATTCAAAGGAATTTATCTTGTATATTGATGCCTCCGCTACTACCATCGCTATGGTTTTAGTGAAAGAAAATCTCCATGGTCAGGAGCACGTGATTTATTATGCCAATAAGAATCCCATGGATTCTGAAAATCACGATTCATGTGTGGAAAAGTTAGCATTAGCCACGGTCATTGTTGTAAAAAAAAATTGTCACTACATTCTGCTCTGCACTACCACTGTATTGGCAGACCAAAACCTGATGTATTACATCTTGACTCATCAGGTGCTCGAGGGAAAATACTCCCACTAGATAGTCATACTTCAGGAGTTTGACCTAGAATTTGCCAAAGCGACGCCAAAGAAATCCTTGGTCTTTGCAGAGCTTATGTGTGATCTTCCCTGTGCTTTGATGGAATCATTGAGCCCATTGATTCATTCCCCGATGAATTCCTGTTCCTAATATGCACTACCGATCCTTGGTATGGAGATTTGCTTATTTATCTCCAAACACAATGATTTCAGCCGCATTTATCCCATGATGATTTCCGTTGTATCCATCACCATGTGAAATATTATCTCATCCTTAATGATACCTTGTATAGATGTGGGATTAACTCAATTCTCCGGTGATGCCTCACCCATGAGGAGGTTTAACATGTGTTGAATGATTTCCACTCTGGAGCATGTGGAATTCATTTATCTGGGATGGCTACAGCCCAGAGAATCCTTTGTGCTGGATATTTCTGGCCTTCTACCTTCAAAGAATTTCATGAGGCTGTTAAGAAATTCCCACCTTGTCAAAAATTTTATCCTAAAAAGTGCACCCATCCTGCTCCGCTACACCCCATCATTGCCGTTGGACCATTTGCCAAATAAGGGATTGACTTCATGCATTATAATCCTACATCAGTCGGGCGGCATGGTTACATCATTGTAACTGTTGATTATTTCACAAAATGGGCTGAGGTCATGCCTACATAAGCAGAAGATGGTAATATTGCCACTCTCTTCTTGTTCAATCATATCATAGCTAGATTTGGAGTCCTGCAGTCCATCGTTACTGATCACAGATCCCATTTCTGTAATAAAATGATGGAGGAACTAAGTGCCAAGCTAGGTTTTTGCCATGAAAACTCTAAGCCGTATTATCCACAAGCTAATGGTCGGGTAGAGGCCATTAACAAAGTTTTGAAAACTATGCTTCGTCGAATGGTTGGAGATCATAAATCTAACTGGCACCACGTTCTTTTCTCCACTCTTTGGGCTTATCGGACATCAGTGAAAACAACCACTGGTTTCACTCCATTCCAGGTTGTCTATGGACTCGAATTTGTCTTACCGATTCAATGTCAGATTCCATCTTTACAACTTGCCATTGAACTTCTCCCAGACACTTCCGCAGAGGAAGAAATATTTTTTAACCTTGATGAGACTCAGAGAGATGCTGCCTTGGCTAATGATGCACATGAGAAATGCGTCAAGGTGTAGTATGATAAATCCATCTAACCTTGTGTCTTTAACGAGGGTGACCTAGTCTTGACTTATGATCAAATATATGACAAACTAGGGAAGGGTAAGTTCGAGTCCATGTGGTACGGGCCTTTCATCATTTCTAAGGTTTTAGAGAAAGGAGCCTACGAGCTCATTGATTATGATGGAATCCCTTTGGGACAACCTCACAATGGGTTGTACCTGAAAAGGTACTATGCCTAGGTATTTCTTGGATAGTATCTTGTATATATGTATATTGATTCACTTTCAGTGTGCTTTTAGTATTTTCAAGATGGTTTTGAGTTTAGTTTCCGCATCTTTTTATACCATGTTTTGGTCATGCAGATGACTCTCTACGGCTTCATTGATGGTGCTTTTTACCACACCTTGAATCTTGCCTCGGCTACTTGGGTCCTCTATTCCCCAGCCGAAGATTTGGTCAATTCAGGAGTTGTTTGTATAGGTCCCGCAACTAATAACATCGCCAAGTATGAAGCAGTCGTTGGTCTTTTGACTGAAGCTTCCTCCCAAGATGTTCATGATTTAGTAGCCTTGATGGACTCACAACTCGTGTTTTTCAATTTAAACCATGTTTACACCATTAGAAACCTCATGCTCCTCTGCCTCTTTCGGAGAGTACGTTTGCTAGAAAGATAATTTGAAACCATCATTTATAGGCATATCCCTAGGGAACATAATGTAGTTGCTGACTCATTGGCCAATTACATCCTAGATTGGCATATTTCCCATTCATGACATTGAAATCAAACATGGTACATTGTAAATAAACATTTAAACACACATGAAACTCATATAAAATACATTGACCATTTGAGACATATAAACACTAGGTAAAAGTCTGTATATATATATATGAAAAAGTTTACAAAAAATAGGTCTCGAGTCCTCATCTGAAGAACATAGGCTTTCAATAAAAATCATCATACAAAATCTTGAAGCTGTCAACTTTTAGTACATATCTCGTACACTAGTGGTGCTCGTGATAGCACATCACTGCTCGAGCTACTATACGCAACAACCTATTGAATCGACCTAGTACTCCCACTGTGGATCTCTGATATCTCATTGGGAGGTCATCAATGGCAATATCTGGGATATCTAAGGTCATCCTCTCTAGGTTTTCCTCTAGCTCCCCGGTGATATCGTCACCTTGTGTTACAAAGTGGGCTCCAGCTTGCCTATCCAACAGAGAAGCTCCTCCAGGTTGCGCTGCTCCAACATCTGCATGAGAATATACAGGTCTTGTCACTTAACATAAAAAATATAAAACATTAAAAAACATAAAAACATTTCATCCATTTTAGGGTTTCTTGCTTCTTACCGATGTTGCCCCAATGTCCTCCAAGTGGGAGTGGTAGGTTAGGATTTCCGGTGAAGTCCGTACCTATGTAAGCATAATCCTCAACCATGAGGATCTGATCTTGGGGCCATTTGAAGAACGAGTCACCGAACTTCACCCTTCCCCTACCTACTCCTGTACGAGCCATGACCTATACCCACCTCAACATATGGGGGTCTTGCGCTCTTAGAATCCAGAATACCACCTGAGGTCTCATCTGTGGTACCCGCTCGAAGAAGAAGGAGGCTAAAATGGAACCAAATCCAAACTACTTTAGCTCTCCCTGCCGACACTTAGTCAGCTGATATTTGAATATTGGAAGCATGGCTTCCACCCACTTGAATACTATGGGTGCCATGGCCTCTATGACATACAACATGTGTGACCTAGAATCCTGGTGCACACCTTGACTCTCGGCCACCCTCTACATAGTAAATAGGATGTTTCGTAGAGGCCCATCCATCACTGCTCTGATGGGGATTTTATTCCTGATGTCCTTGTCCTTGGAGCACATTGATGATCTATAAGCTCTCGAGTGGTAATATACCCTCCAAGGGAACCTGACAGTTAGATGGGGGCACCCCATATTGAGAGGCTAGTTAAGAAGTAGATATCCTCTGCTTCCACTGTAAGAACATGGGCCCCCACCTCGAAGTACTGCTGCTATGGATTCCACATCCGCATATTGTGCTCCAGTAACTGCTTGTGTGACACCATGCTTGCGGTCCGAAAGAACTTCAGGACCCCACAGTCTTGTAATGTAGCTATACAACCCACATTTCTCTCGACAAAAGCATCGTCATTGTCATGTGATCTTTCTTTCCATATCACCATGTTTTGAGCAACCAAGACCTGTCAAAAACAATCATAGCAGGCATTAGAATCATCCCTAATCATTAAAAATACAAAGAATGACTTTGTATTTCTCATGATATTAGTTTAAAATCTCCACGTTTGGCACCGCCTGTGCACCATTGGAGACAGGTGGTGGAACTGCCTGTCAACTATGTTATAGGCGCGGTTCTTGGGAGTTACCGTGTATCCCGCAAGGGGTAGGCACGGTGCCCACTTTATAGGTTTTAGGGCTTGCCATATGAACCCAAAACCCCATCAAAACTCAAAATAAATGCTATGAAATGAAAGAGTAGGGTTTTAGCTATTACCTACAACTGACGGTGCTCAAAACAGACGGTGGGAGCTCTTGGTATCAGCTGCTGAAGATCTGGCTAAGAAAGTGCTCCAAATGCTCTCTGTTACGAGTAAATAGTGAAATGATTTGATTTTTTACTATTTACATGACTTATATAAGCATTTTTGGGTCTGAAATACTATAGTTTTGATATAAAATCATGTTTTAGTCCAAGTTTATCTGTCATAATCCCTCAATGCTAGTTATAAATGCATTTAACACTTGTTTCTGAGTCGATTGCAGGATAAGAGAACTATAGAAAGAATCTTTGGAAGTTTTTTTATGGATTTTGTGCACTTTCATAAAATGAAAAAGGTCGATGAGTGTTTATTACGACATGTGGATCATGCTCTTAAAACCCATTATCAAAGGTCGGAGTCCATTTCAGTTTCTTTCAAGTTTGGAGTCTTCTTTTCACCTCCTTTTTAGGCTCCTTAAACAGGAAAATATCATCGAGTCCATTTCTGATTCTTTTTAGGGTCATAAAAAGTGACATTGTGTAAAGAAACCTCATGGAGTTCTCTTTAAACTCTTTTCAGGCTCCCTAAATATGAAAATATCATCGAGCGATATTGTCTTGTTCACGCTCGTTAAAGTATTTGAAGAGTTGTTCGTCCGATGGTAGGTTATCTCTTTTTTGGTTCGAATAGGAGTATTTACGAAAAAGGAACACTCTAGCCAATCATGACTGGAAGAGTTCCCTAAGGCATGATTTTATACCTTTTTAGGACTTAGGGACTAAATCGTACAAAAAAGGACCCCTTTGGAGTTTTATTCTGTATTCGTTTAGAATCTCTAAACATGAACGATACCAAGTTTTCTTTCAGTGGACTCGTTAAATTAAACATTGAGAGGCCCATTTTGGGAATGAACCCCTCCTCTCTTAGGTTCGTAAAACATATGATTTTAGACTTGTCTTCCAAAAATCTATATCGAGTGTTTGTTACCCTTTTTAAACTTGTAAAACCGAAAAGAGGCACTCATCAACCATGATGGGGGAAATGGGAAGGGAATCATTTTGTAAATAATGGCAGTTTTTTGTCATTACCTTTGAACATGGCACTTGTTTTCACATCATGTCAGTCAATTGGGTATTTAGCTGATCTCGACGACGATCCACTTTCATGAGTCATGTCACTCCTTTGAGTATTTCAAAAGAATGCATTGTCCACTGTCGCATTGTGTTTTTGTCCCATTCAGTCATGCTACCAAGTCTTTTTTTCATGCCGTGCAATGTTCAAAGGGGATTTGAAGAATTTTTACCTCTTCAGTCTACACAATCTTCTTGTGTCAGTATTTTTGAGTCAGTCTTATGGTTACTTTATTCACCTCATTGCAAAACTATGTTTCGAGTTTCGTGTCGTCGATGTGGGACTCATCATTTCCCTCCTTCGACAAGACTATCCCCATCGACATTAGCTCATTATCCAAGAAATAGTCTTAGAAACAATATTTGGTACCTTGAGATCTGTATTCCTTAATGATAGATTCTCTCACTCTCGACATGGGTTCACATCATTGACCTTTGATCGATAGAATCGACTGGGTGTTCGACAGTAGGACATCTATTCACACTCAGTAGATTGTACTAGGGTACCTTGAGAATCATTAACATCAATGGTGATCTCCCTCGCACTTGTTAACTGTTCACATCATTAGCCGGTAATCAAGTGGTTTCTACCATGCTCGACTTCAGATCATTGTAATCACATGGATATAATCGTACCTTGTGGAAGACAAGACGAAGACCCTGGGTATTTGTTTAAAGCATTCATTGCTTTCCCTAGGTTGCGATGGAGTTTTGTATATATAGCATGGATCCACATTTGTATGGTCATGGATATACTCAAATTTGCGTCTGTATGACATATATCTACATTGTATGCCTGGTAGCTATGTCTGAGTTTGTGTCCTCTATCACATGGATCTACGTTTTATTCTAGTAGCCATTCTTGTTTATTCCTCTCATGGATTTTCCTTGTATTGGTTTGCAGCCATGAGTTGGTTACTTGTGTCTATGAGTCAACATACCAATGTACTACATATGCTTACTTTAAAACATGCTCCGATTGAGCTGACATTTTCACCTCGTAGTGACGACTTGTTCTCTAAAAGCTCTTGTTTATCATATCCCTCTAAGACTAATGCTTTGGGGGACATCCTATTATACCAAAATTCTATCACCATCATGTGATAAGACTCTTAACATACCTATTTGCCCTTAATCCCACCACTTGGAGTGGAAACTCATACCATTTGTCAATCTTTTACAAAAATGCTCAGCACCATGCTTTACCTTTTATCCATGAGTGGTACCTTGCTCGCACCACCTATCCCTTGTTATCTACAAGCAGTGCCACCATTGATGGCCCTTAGTCCATAATCATTTCTTACCTGAACCGCTTTTTCATTGAAGGAGAAAAGTGGTACCATGGGTAAAATGGGAAAAATAGAAGTTTCTTGAGGCTTCTAGACCATGAGCCTCATGTCCTCGCTTATCCCTATCATTGTGGGTTATTTGAGCTCGATATCCCCCATCATAGGATCTTATAGGCCACCTCATCCACAAATATCTCAACCATCCCTATCCATTGAGCCTTATAAATACAAGATCATGTCCATGGTTGAGGGGAGAACCATTTAAGTATTGTTATGCTGTTGGATTGATCACTTGGCCCAAGCCATTGGAGAGCATAGAGAGCAAAGTTGGAGCTTATGGGGATGAGAATTAATTGGTTGCAAACTTCTCCATTTTATCTTAATGCAAAGATGATTTCTGTCCCACATTACTGTTGTTGTTTGATTTCACATGTATATGTTGTTAGATTCCTTAGTCACTAACATGGATCAGTAGACTATATTCTAGCAGCTTTGATGTGTTTTTGTGTTTAATCTGATTGTAGGTACAGAGGATTACTATCGAAGCATCACATTCCAGGTATCTACGGCATCCAGGGAGGGTCTTCAACCTTTGTCCTCCATTTGTTCTGGATCTAAACCATTCATACCAGTGGAACACCTTACTATCCGCAGAAGGTGAAATATTCCTACTAACATTTATCTTCAGGAGTGGATTTGTGAAACAAACTTTCAGAACTATCACCGGTGGAGTGATTTCGAGGAAGTGAGCTTCCTTGGCCAGCCATGCACTGGTGGCCCTCCTTTTAGCGCCAAAAACTATTGAGGCCTGGAAATTGCAGGTAACAACAGTTAGGGATTCTCCCCAATAAACGTTACCAACTAGCCTGTTACTGTTTGGTATGGGGAATCCGTCCGGTTTATGGTCCGACTACCGTAGGTCAAGTAACAAATTAAAAGGTTTTACCAGTTACGACCTAGTCCACTATATATATTTCTAGTTTTTTGTGTTTAAGTTATGATGTGCAAGTGCCTATCTAAAAAAATGCAAATTGATAGAGATAACAAGGAGTGTCACAATGTGATGCACAGGTTCTTACCTCTCATCTTACCTCTCTTGTATCCAAATCACAAACAACCAGAAAATAACTACAGCTAACTAACCTATCCCCAGGGATCAAAATTATCAGTTATCAAAGAGTAATGTATTTTTGTGCATGTATTAAGAAAAATTACAGATATTTGTTACTTATTTCAAAACACATGAACATTGAGAGAAATATGAACAACAAGATAGATTATTGTTTATGACAACCTTCATTATTCACAGTGGAAATTTCACAAAATAAACTATAAGACATTCATAACATGAAAAAAAATTCAATGAGTTAGAACGATCTCACAGTTAATAGACATAATCTGAAAACGAAATAGTTCACCTTCAACTAATCCATAGCAAAGCATTTGAAACATTCCACCAAACTTTCTCGAGCAGAAACTTGTAATTATTTATTGCAAAAGGAAGTAGTTCTTGTTACAATATACTCTCAAAAATTACTTGGGAAATAAGTCCTTCTACATCTAAACTCTCCTATATTTATAAAAAAAATAAAAACCTTTGGGCTACCCCTCAATGACTTTTGGGCTTCCCCAACCTCTCAATCCCAAAATTTTGTCTTGTAGTAAGTGCTCATAATTTTTACAATATATTACATTTTAAATCAAAATTTTATAGAACACTTTATGAAGAGGGGCCCGCTTGGTCATTTATGAACTCTTTGCATGCCTGTGCCTCTACTGCTATGCCTTCAAAATCGGAGGGTTCAAGAAAATGGATATTTATCTCATACTTAGCAGCATGACTCTTAACTACTCTTATTCTCACCAGACTTAGGCACAACTGTTCTTATAGTAAGTGGATACTTATTACTGCATTCCTCAGAATATGTTCATCTAGATCCTTGACTTGTTGGATATCCTACTCGTCTTCCTGATACTTGTTCTGTAGATGTTCTATAACAGCTCATCTTCTAGTATCGCATCCAATCTTTTTTCTGCAGAAACCAGGCATCTATTGTATGTGACCAGCACTCTTCTATAGTATTCAACACATAATCCCTTTGTTTTCTTTACAGTTTTCTTGAATTCTTCCACAATATTGATTGCAAACTCCAATAAATCATAATCCTGCTTTAGACTCTGCCGATCTTTAACTAGTAGCTCCGTAGGAGATTCCTCATTTGTTTCTATCCACACTATTATTCCCATCAGAATCTCTAGAATCTCTTGAGATCTATCCAAAAAATAACACGTAGTATCCAAAATCTCTTCTAATCTGCTATCTATTTGCAAAATATTACATCTTTCTTGCTCAACACACATTTGCAAATGGTGGATTTTTCTTCTCTGAGTGAGAACATGTTCTTTTAAAGGATAGAAGTCTATCTTCTATTCTATAGCATCCTTCAGTGATGCTGTCAATGAAGCATTCTGTTCTTCCAAGGCTGCCACCGGTATTTGATATTGTTTTTCTCTTTCTTCTATGGTGGCATTCTCCACTTCTAACTCGACAATTCAGCTTTGTAGCTGGTCCTTTTCTGCACTAAAAGTTTCATAGGACACCCAAAGGTCATATTTCTCAGTATTCAACACTTGATACTCTAGCTGTAGCCTCCGTAATTCTACTAAGCTGTTTTGAGCATCCTTTTATGTTTTCTCTGCAGAAACTTCTAAAGCCATCTTATTTGCATGCAGAGTCTGGATTTCTGTCTTTGAAGTCCTCACTTCATTCTGCATGTCCTCATATTTCTTCTTCAACTTATGACGTTCATCCCTCTCTTTATTTAGTGTTTCTTTTGATTGAGCTGTGTTCTTTCTTGATTGCTCGAGATCCATCATCAGCCTATCTAAATTAGCTTCAGTAGCTTGGGTTAACACCACCCCAGCTCTTGCTGTCAATCTTGGATTTGCATCTATCCCATACACAAAAATCTTGTTGGTTATCATCTTTCCAAATTGTCCGCCTATTTCAACCTTTTTATCGGTTCTTTTAACAATCCTTTTCTTCTCCTTGTCATAGAAAATGGTGCTGAAATCAGTGACCTCTTCCCCATCTTTCTGCATGAAAGGGATCAAATTCATTCCAGGAAACACAACCTACCCTTGAGTGCTGCCATAAGCTGCAATAGGCTCTTGAGGATTAGTATTATCTTGTCCATGCCCTTGATCTGTATTATCATGTCCCCCCTATGCATCCATCTGTTCAGTAGTATGTTGGTATTTTTTAGATCCTGTTAATCTCAGACCTTCATTTTCTTCTTGTCTTTTCTTTATCTCTGCTTCTTCTTTCCTCTTTCCCTCCTCCTCTTCCTTCTTTGTTGCTTCCTCTGCAGCTCTCTTTCTTTATTATTCTTCATTCTTCATCCAATTCTATGCCCCTTATGCTAACCTTCTAGCATATTCTTCCCTCTTTTTGGCCTCTTCTTCTTCAGTTGTCATAGTCTTCTGTGCGATTTTTCCTTTTCCACCCACAGTACTTATTTTCTGTTTAAATCTCTTCTTTAAGGTAGCCATATTCTTTGCACTCCTAAAGGTTTCCTCATCCCTGTCCTAGAAGTTGGCATACTCAAAATGAATGTTTTCCTCTTTGCAGTGTTCTACTACCTTATTCTGGGAGTCATTCCCGTGATAGTTCATCTCACCAAAACAGAAGTTCTCCAGCTCCTGCACAAATTCTGCAATCCGTTTTACCTTTGAAAACTTATAACTCCCCAGCTAGGAAGGTATGGTAGGATATGCTGCCTTTTTATGCTCGAACAAGAAACTCCCCACACCATCAAGAAATACCTGTCTAACTGCCTGTTTATGCAGCACATAATCAGTGACATATTTAGGGAGTAGAGAAGGTGCCCTGGTACCCCATACATTCTAATATACATCCCTTCCTTAGTTAAATAATAGTCTCCATATTCTTCAATAAATTTGAATGCTTCTTTGGACATGCAGTTGCAGTCGGTCAGGAAAATTAGAGTGTACAAAGGAATGATGAAGTGTTCACATATTTCTCTGTAGTAGCTATAGTATTTGTGTGCCCACTATAATTTATACGCAGTGTATACAGGGGTCCTGTCCCTATCCCAATTACACCTCAAGGATGGAAAAGACTGGGTACACAGTATATAGTCAACTAAGATAGAGCTCATGTAGAACTCTAACGTCTTCTGTGACACCCCTCCCAAAGCTAAAGATATGCGTGCTGAGAGGGTATTGGACACTATGTTTTCCCAATTGAATATGGTTCCTTGAGTGGCCACATAGAAAATAATTGGTATCCATCCCAATTTGAATCTTTTTCCGTGATCTCTCCCAAAAATCCTATTCAGCATTAGTGCAATAAATCTATAAGGAGTCCAGAGAGTGGATGTATCATATTATCCTGATGGCCTGGTTTGAAAGTTCTTCCCTCGTATTATCATTCTTTTTAATGTTTCTAATAGGACCATAGCTGTCTCTTTCAACCAGCTTTCTATTAGGTAAATCTGAGCAAGAGGCAGATGATATACCATGGAGACAGAAATAGGGCTGTATGCAGCGTAGCCCTGTTTAGCAGTATTTTCCAGGATCATCGTAGTTACATCTTCTCTAGGTAGGTAGAATCCAATCGACCACCTCTGAGCATGGGAACAACTCAGGTCTCCTGGCTACTTTCATAGGAGCCAATTTCTCGATGTTTGCATAGATAGTCAACTCTTCAAATCCTGCATCATGCACATTCTAATTTGCAATCATCATGTATATCTCACCCTATTTATAATCTGGCCTGGCCCCGATGGTACCATTGGTATCTTCATATATGTATTCAACCCTTGTGATAATTTCAATCTTTGGTTCTCCTTCAGCAACAGGAGCCTTATTATTTTGTCTTTTGGACCTATTTTCTTTGCAACAGTCACCCTGTAATAAACACAGTATGTTCTTAGACCATTTAATCTTTTAGAAAGTGTTTTATTAATGAATAAAAACTGTATCAACCTATTTACCTCTTCCATATGCATTCTAAAAAATAAACTATACATAGTATTAACGCATGAAAAGAAAAAGGACAAGGAAACATAAACTCTTGCAAGTTGTGTCTTAAAATCCTCTAAGTCCTCCGCCTGTAACTAAGAACACAACCCTAATAGAAAAACTATTCATTTAATCCAGGATGCACTCGAACTAAACAAACTCCTTCGGTAAAAGCATGAACTACACTATCATTACGTCTAATCCTCAAACACAAGACCCTATACTGTGTTCTTCAATGAAGAACATCTTAACTTGACCAAAATATTGAAAACCCCCTGCCGTCCCATAAACTAGGGTAAATGCTTGCAAATAGTTTAAAAGAATCCCCAAATAACCATGAATAAACAAAGAATGGGTGGTGTAGACAGTGTAACGCTTGTCTGCACCAACCCCTTAATCTTTTGGACTGGAATAAAATAATTATAACTGCTAAAAAACGCAGGCTCAAAAAACCTCCACCGCCAAAGAAATCTGTCAAACTAGCTATTCTGCCTTACAACAATAAGAATACCATGAGGACAAATATTCTTTCTAAATGGATAACGAAACAACTATGGGAAAACCTAACCAAGGAAAACCATGGTTCTCAAACGACCAATAAAAAAAAAAGGGAAACCGTGGTTTGCCTACCTAGAAAAACGTTGTGCAATCGACGGGATGACCCGAAACCTCCATGGTAGCATGCCAACAATTGAAATCCAAACAGTTGGGGACATAAAACACCTCAATTGACAAGGACTTGAGTGGATTCGAGTTTAAACAAGCATAATAATAAAATAAAACCCCACCTATATATATAAACCTTCGGAAAAAGAGACGGAGGGAAAACCCTATCGGTGGTCGGAAGCTCTAAGCATCAGGAGGATAGTTCAATAGGTAGCCGCAACAGTGGGAAACAAACCAACTGCAGGTTCCATGATAACATAAAACCCATTGGTGGTTGAAAGCTATAAACGCTACGGGTTGGTGACACAAACCTCAATGTTTCTGCAGTGTCGACGATGCAAGCATAAGTGCTTCTGTGATGTCGATGATTTCAAGCACTAAACACCGTTATAGTGTCGGTGATTGTTATGCATCAGTGACCAGAAGGAATAACCACTAATGCATCAAAACTTCAAACCACAATACTTTTCGTAGTGTCGGTGATACAAAGGACCAGCCCTCCGATCCAATCCCGAAACTTGTTTCGATAGCGATAATAAAAAAGAAGGTCATTTACAGTAAAAAAGGGTTTAAACAATAAAAACAAAAGGAGATAAAGGTCACGTATCGGTAAGAAATAGAACTGTCCATTTGGATGTTCATTGTTTCCCTTCCTAAACGTCAGCGACATAGAAGACTAATGCCGTAATTCCTTTGTCAATTGTCCGCCGACAGTGATGAAACAAAATCATCGAAAAAATAAAAAAAACGTTAGGTCCTCAAATAAAAACGAAAGACTCTTCAGTTGGGAAATGGTAATACTAGTTCATTTAACCTCTGAAACAGTGGAAACAAACAATCAACTAATCCTCCAACCTCCCAAAGATCAAAAGAAATCAAACAAGCATGAGCTAGGTAAAATCAAAAGGAGGGTCCAAAATTTTAAAAAAATTGGGAAATAGTTGCAGCTATAACACTAAGATAATAAGATGATAATAAAAACTAACATGGTATCAAAGCCTCTCTAAAAGAAGAAACTATGTAGAAAAAGAAACTAGGGCCTCTTAGTTCAAGGTCTTCTCTTCACAGATCATCAAGAAAAGAGGTCTAGGCTAACTCACCTCAGTAGGGCATATTTGGGTGCAAGAAGTTTCATATTTGAAGAATTTTTAGTCTTGACCCTATCAATGGTGCTAGGAAAAACTAGAGCATCATGTTTCAAAGACATTACACTTTAGTCTTTAGAAATGACCCTTCTATGAAAATATCCTAAAGGAGGCACATCTTTCTATCTAAACATAATTCCCAAACTCTTAGTTTGGAAAATTATGGTTTCTATTAAAAACCCTATATCAGCCAGATCTAGAACCAAGTCGGTCACCTCAAATAGGTAAGATCTAAATATTTTATATTTTCATTTGAGGTTCTCATTTGAAAACATGACTCACCATACGCATATTATGGACAATCTTAGAGAGGCTGATAACTTCCAATAATGGACGTACAAAATATCCCTGATCCTTAAAGAGAATAATTTGGATCAATACATCAATGGAGAAGTTCCAGAGCCAGAGGGAGATAAGGCTAAGTATACTGATAAGAAGAAATTGGATAAAACCAATTGAATCATTGCAAATTTAATCAAGGATCACCTCATCCCCCAAGTTCCATCATTAAAGACACCGAATGAATTATTCGATGCTTTGACATATATGTTCGTGTTGGAGTCATTATCTAACTTACACACCTTATTTGGTCAATTTTTTCAAAATTACCCACTATCATAAGCTTAATTAAATCAATTGGCATCAGATGAGCACACCATGAAATCAGCATGATCACACCCACACCTTCCTTCAGTCAAGGAGGCCAACTAAGCCTTCTCCTTCAATCAAGCAGGATAACTGGGCTTCCTCCTTCAATCAGGTAGCAATTCTGGGGTGATATGAGTGTCATAAGTGCACCTAATAGATAACTTATTGTTGTTTCACCTAAAAATAAGTTAATCTAAGTTGTAAAGGTGCCTCAATCATGTCATTGTCTATTTTGGGCTGATTGGGATGAACGGGACTGAGTTAATGTGCCTCCAAGAACTTCTGATGACTAGTATCACTTCCATTAACTTCACCGGAGCTAATTATAGCTAGTGATGTGCTACCACCTACTGATTGACATATAGTGACATGTGTCTTAGTTATATCCACTTAGAATTAGTCATATATTGCGCTCTGATTCAGTTACGACTTAGTTAGAGTTAATCAATGCTAGATTAGTGGTTAACTAAGTGTGTCTAGTGTTGCCTGATAGTTAGTTAAGCTACACCCATCCATGCAATTCGAATGACCCCTAGTGAATTCGAATTGGCTTGGAATTCATGCATTTTTCATGCATTGCATTGTATGATTCATTCTATTATTCATTATATAGAGCTCGAACCTCCTATTGTAGTATCGTTATGTCATTTCATGCCTAATTTGTCTCAAATTAGTTGTGACTATGTGCTTTGTCTCAAGATTGTTGTGATAGAATTAATATGGTATTAGAGCCATGGTGGGATAAAGATCATTCTCTAGAAAACATGATTTATAATGGATCTAGCATGCAAAATTGAGCAAAAGCTTAAATTCCAGCATTGTACCAGAAGCTGAAGGTTTATCACTTAATACCCAAAGTAAAATAATTGTTGATCAAGTTTGTTTAAGCAATTATGCCACGTGTGATGAAAACTTGAAATGTACAAGCTATCATACCTTACGGTGAATTTTTTGTGTTGATTGTATGTTTTTTACAGGGTCACTACATTTGCTACAACATAAGAATGACTTATTCCATATATATTCTTACTCCTTTCAATTACCACCAATGGAAAGGAGAGATGGAGATCCAAATACGTGCTAAACGAATTTACATAGTCACTATGAACATCAAGGAAGATCCAAACCATGTTGTGGACAACACTAGATTCTTTAACAAGATGGATGAAGCTTTTGGGTTTATGTGTCTCTCTATCTCTAAGGATATTTTATTCCACCTCTCAATATTGAAGAATTCGAAAGAAATTTGGGACCAACTTGCCTCCCTGTATGACAAACAAGATGATTTGAGGATTTATCAGCTAGAGAATGAGTTGATTTCTCTTCAACCTAACAATTTTGAAAGTTCTCTCATTGAATTCTTCATAAATTTCAATTATATAGTCCTACAGTTGAAGCAGTGTGAGGTGAAGAAGGAGGATGATCAGCTCATTCTCACCATTCTATCCAAACGTGGTGCAGACTACTCAATATTTCTTTCCACTTTTCATTCTGGGAAGCTCACAGCCCCTAGATGGAAGATTACTTCTCTTAATTCCTTCAATGAGTCCCTAACCAATGAGCATGACAAGATTGTTCAAATGGGGATCATTCGATCCTTAAAAGATCAATAAATATTTTCTTTGGGGCCTAAATATCCAAAGGGTAAAGGGAAGAAGAATCAAAATAGTAAATTTTATGCACCAAAGCCTAAAGAAAAGAACTAGTAGCAAGATGAGTCTTCCGGCTCGAAGAAGCACAAGAAGAAAGGAAACGAAGGAAAAGAGAAAGTCAAGTGTTCCTATTGCTAGAAGGGATTCCACCCTGAACATGCCTGCATGAAGATGAATATTGATGAGATTAATTCTATCCTCGAGAGAAACAATATCAATCTTCTAGAGAGTGTTCAGAAGATAGATAACCATGATTGAGATACCCAGCAAGAAACAAGACATGCTCTCATTGAAAGAACCTCAAAGCCCAAATCTCTGCTCATAGACTCTGGAGCTTCAAATCACATGATGGCAAGAAGAGATTTCTTCTCATCCCTAGACACCAAAAAAATAATTCCCATCCACATGGGAGATGATTCTACCATCATTTCCAAAGGAAAAGGTACAGTAAATCTTGAACATGGAAGTTTTTTCGATGTTCTGTATGTATCGTCCTTGGCCTCCAACCTCCTGAGTGTATATCAAATGACTCATATTGGATTGGAAAAGCGAGTAAATTTCAACCCCAATGATGTATAAATCAATGAGATTGCATCTGGGAAACTTGTTGCAAAAGGCTTAGCAAACCATCACAATAAGGCCCATGAGTTTACCCATTTTTTGGTGGATGCAAAGCCCACTTCTATTCTAAATCATGGAAATGAGGTTAGTAGACTATGGAATGAGATATTTGGTCATTTAAAATTCAATTAATTTCATAAAATTCATAAAAATTCCATGGTTGAAGGCCTCCCAGCCATCAAAACTTCCGAAGGAATTTGCAAAGGTTGTATTGTGGGAAAACACCCTGAGCACAAGTTTGATTGGGGAAAGGAAAGTCGTGCATCAAGTATCTTGGGTATGATTCATTATGATATCAGTGTAAATATACCCACCACATCCATAAATGGATATCGGTATTTTATGACCTTTATAGATGATTTTTCTAGATAGATTTGGGTTTTCTTCATCAAGAAAAAATATGATATTTTGGAGAAATTTATTGAGTTGAAAGCACTGGTTGAGAATGCCTCTGGGAGAAAGATTAAATCTATGAGATATTATAACTGAGGGGAATATATTAGTTCTAAATTTCTGAAAATATTTTCAGATAATGGCATCAATATTCAACATTCCATTCCCTACACTCCTCAACAAAATGGTATAGTGGAAAGGAAAAACCGCTCTCTCAAGGAGATTACCACCTGCATGCTGGAAGCAAAAAGATTGGCTGAAAATTTATGGGTTGAGGCCATGAATGTTACTGCACACATTCATAACAGATTAAATCACTCTTCCATCAAAGGCAATAGACCTTTGGATTCCTATTTTGGACACAAGACGAATGTCTCAAATTTCAGGGTGTTTGGGTCCACTACATGGGCCCACTTTCCGCATGACAAGATGAAGGATTTGAAACCACAAAGTGTT
The DNA here is from genome assembly GCA_001517045.1 of Pseudotsuga menziesii. Classification (NCBI taxonomy): domain Eukaryota; kingdom Viridiplantae; phylum Streptophyta; class Pinopsida; order Pinales; family Pinaceae; genus Pseudotsuga; species Pseudotsuga menziesii. The sequence goes on from LPNX010165383.1 coordinate 307,023, forward strand.
GAATGTTTGTTCATTGGATATACAAAAGAATATAAAGGATTCAATATTATAAATATAAGAACCAAACAAATTTTCATTCAAATAAGTGTCAGGTTTAAAGAGCCTCTCGAAAAGGTATAACTAGTCAAGGAGAAAACTGTTTAAATTTTCTCATGTTCTTCTAATCATACAGACGATGAAATTGGGAGTGATGGCTCTGATACTTCTCATATGATGTTATATATGAGTAAGAAAAATATATCAGGTTCATAATAATATTATTAAGTGCAAACACATCCCCCAACTTTGTCCAAGAAGACACTCTCTTCCGTCGGGGAAAACATTGGAAATCATGTTGATCCAAGAACCCGGTATGATTTTCAAAGAGAATGTATTTCTCTCTCTTGTCATGATTAATTTCTATCTGAAACCTGTTATTTAATGATTGGGTGAGATCCTAATTCCTACTAACATGCTTAGAAATATCTAAGATGGAAAGCTGCTATGGATGAAGAGTATAATTCTCTTCGAAAAAATGCTACTTGGGAGCTAGTTTCTCTTCCACCTGGGAGTAAATTAGTTAAATGCAAGTGGGTTTTTCAGAAAAAGGTTGCTGATTATGGAAAAAAAAAGAAAATATAATTCAATTATGGTTTCAAAAGGGTTGTCCAAGGTCCAAGGAGTGGAATATCATGAGACCTTTGCACAGGTGGCAAAGATGGACTCCATCCCCCTAGTTTTGGCCATTGAGGCATCCAAGAACTAGGAGGTGCATCATATGGATGTCAAGAGTTCCTTTATACATGAAGACCTTCATGAGGAGATATAAATAAAGCATATTGAGGGGTACACACCATATCCTTGATTGGTTTTCAAATTGCAGAAATCATTCTATGGGTTGAAACATGCGCCAAGATCATGGTATGCCAAGATGGATGCCTTTTTTCCTTCACAAAACCTCCAAAGATTAAAATCTGATACAAATGTATATTTGCAGCAGTAGGATTCTAATAATATTATCATTTTTTTATATTTTTATAATATTTTGATTACAGGAATCACACTTGCTTCCATTACCTTAATAAAAAATACCCTTCATTATGCATTTCAGATGAGCGATTCAGGGCTCCTGAAGCAATTTTTGGGGCTTGAAATATCCCAAGACTTTTATAGGATAATGGTAACTCAGTATAAATACATTTCATATCTGTTAATTAAGTTTAACATGGATGAATGCAATGATTCCCCCTTTCCTTTCCTCTCAGGGATCAGCCTTGAAGAGGGAAAATCCACTCCCCCCAGGGATTGTACTATCTACTACCAACTGATTGGTAGCTTTCTTTAATTGACACACTCATGGCCTGATATTTGTTATTATGTGAATGATGTATCAAAATAAATTCAGTAGCCTCATGAACTCCATTGGAAGGAAGCCAAGAGGATCCTTTAGTACATTCAAGGAACAAGATCCTACGACATTCACTATGCTACAGATTCTGAGCTAGAGTTGGTTGGTTATACAGATTTAGATTGGGAAAGGGATTCCATAGATTGGAAATCCATGTCTATTTATGTATCTATGTTTGGTGGTGGCCCCATTTTCTGTTCTAGCAAAAACCAAGCCTGCATTGCATTGTCTTCGAGAGAGGTCGAGTACAGGGGATCTGTGAATGCTTACATCAAAGTTGTTTGGATGAAGGAATTCTTTTAGAGTTTGATATTGGTAGTACTTTGTCCACAGTCAGCTTTTGTGACAACCAAAGTTATATTAATATCTCCATAGATCCAGTTACTATGAAGAGGACCAAACATGTTGAGATACACATGCACTACATCAGGGATTTGGTGCATGACAGGACCATTGTTCTGCAATACTTCCCTACATATGAGTAGATTGTAGATATATTCACCAAGAAATTTACGGAGAAAATTTTCACTTACCTCCATTCACTGTTGGGGGTGATTTCATTAGGGTGATCATATTACTTATTCAATGTTCATCTTGAAGGGGGGTTTTCCCATTGCGTTTTCCCTCTTTCCACACTTAGCATTTTGTTTTGAGCATTGTTAGAGTTACATTTTTGTACAGGGTGAACTATGACCGTTGTTGTTGGGGCCTTATCATTTCATGCATTTTATTTTTAATCCTCCCGAGTATAGCATTAGGGGGGGTGTTGGATTCATTATCTAACTTACACACTTTATTTGGTAAATTTTGGCCTAATTTCCCACTATCCTAAGTTTAATTGACTCAATTAGCATCAGATGACCACACCATGACATCAAAATGAGCACACCCATGCCTTCCTTTAATCTAGGAGTGCAACTAATCCTTCTCCTTAAATCAAGGAGGCTAACTAGGCTTCCTCCTTCAATCATGGAGGCTAACTAGGCTTCCTCCTTAAATGAGGGAGCAATTATTGGGTGATATGAGTGTCATAAGTGCACCTAATAGTTAATTGATTGTTCTTTCACATAAAAATCAGTTAATATGAGTTTTAAAGGCACCTCCATCATGCCATTTTCTATTTTGGTCTGATTGGGATAAATCGGAGTGAATTAATGCACCTCCAACCACTTCTGATGACCAATACCACTTTCGTTAACTTCATCAAAGCTAATTGGATCTAGTGATGCACTACCACCTACTAATTAACATGTAGTGACATCTATCTGATTTACATTCAACTAGACTCAGTCATTTATTTCACTCTGATTTAGTTAGGACTCTGTTGGGCTATAGGGTAGACCCGAGGTTTATACTTTAACTTCAAACCAACAAAAAGACCCACAGTGTTGGCCCTTTCGGCAAAAACCTGCGAACAGGTTGCAGTCTCACCCAAAACAGCTATGGGGTGCCGCAGAATCATGTTTTTGCAAGCAGAAGAGGGATATTACTGTTGTTATAGCAGATTTCACCACTCTAGGTGAATCACACTTTGTATGGCCTTCCCCTATCCCGCTACAGACTCTTTAGACCCCATGGACCACATTTTATCCTTTGATGTTACCTTGATCATCCCAAAAACTATATGAAAAATGATATACGCGGCTTTTTACCCGATAACCACGTACATACGTGGATCTGTCCCCAATAACCGCGTACATCAAGATGTGTGCATAGTCCAAATCCTTTTGGAGTTTTCCTTGACTTGGATCCGACTCATTCAACTCCTAGCCTTCCATATGCCTTGAGATCACTCAGATTTGACCCTTCATTATCCCTTGTGAAGCTATATAAGGAACCCCTTGGTACATTGAAGGCATATAGAGAGAGATTAGAGCAAAGAAACTATAGTCCATTGTTGTTGGAATTTATACTTGAGTCTGCATCCCTTTGTCCCTTGGAACACTATTGTGTTCTTCGCAAGCTTGCCTTTTGCTAGTAAGCTTGCTATTGAGAGATGGAGGATTGAGGTGGTGGAGGCCCAAGTGGGGGATTCATTTTCTCCGGTTCACAGACGTGCCGTTAGAGGTTGTATCTATCTTGTAATCTCTAATTTATATTAGTAGAAACATCTTTTCCTGTCCAATGATGTGTATTTGATTGAATGTTGTACCCATTGGAATATGTCAAATTCTTTTACATTATTGATGATATATATATATGCTAGAATAGATCTAACACCATGATACATAGTATGCTTGGATTGTTTACTTATTCTTGAGGAAGTATTATATCAATTCAAGATGAAGATTGGAAAAGCTCAACGGGGATCTACTTCAACCGTCCGGAATAAGGTACGAGGTCTGATCCTTTAGTGTTAGAAATTTTATTTCTATTGCATACTGGGAAAGATTGATTTCTGGAGTCAAGTCTATCTGTTGTGGTACCCCAAGCCATAGGAATTTCTCTCCGCAAAAGAATTGGCCACTCCACTGGGGATGTCCCTTGTTTTTATTTGGGGGTTTGTGGGCACAATGGGCTTGATATTATTGACTTGCTCTTTGTTTCTCCTTGTTTCTGGGTTGCATTTTATTGTATGTTCATCCATTGACACTCCCCTTTATTTCTTTGACCCTTGGCCTACTTTTTACCACTGCCTTCTCTGTATACACAGGTTTTTGGCCAAAAGTCGTGTATGCACGCGGATTTTTGGCAAAAAGTCATGTATACACGCAGGTTTTTGGCCAAAATCCGCATATCCACTCAGGTTTTTGGCCAAAAGTCACATATATACGCAGTTGTTCTTTAAACAGTCATGTACATCCTCCCTTTTGGTTGATTTTGAAGTTGTGGGAAGTTGTTGAGTGGGTTGTGAGTGTGGTTGGGTCTTCCTTGGGTCTAATATTGTCTGTTGGATGCTTCCTTTGTGACCAGAGACCACTTTTTCATTGATTTTTCTTTGAAATTAGTTTTAGTCATTTATCTTTTTTGTTTTTCCATTAGTGCATTACTCTTTTTGTCTTGGTGTCTTGCTGGGCTTGTTTTTTATACTTGCTGCAGAGACTGAGAGTTTTAGATGACTTTTATTACATTTTTCATTCTTTTATATTGAAAAATACAAAGTAGTTGCACTCTTAGTTGCATCTTAAATATGGATTTGAGGAGGTACTTGCATTGGATTGCTTGGATGAGAGTTGTTTTTTGGCTTTCATATAGGAAGGATTGAATTGGCATTCAAAAAGGAATATGTATTTATGCGTCTCATGTAGTGGCATACCCTATTTTTCATTTGACAAAGATTGCACTTAGCATTGTTTGTTATGGTGTGCACTTTTATTTCACTTCTGAGTCTTCATATCACTAGTTGCACGACCATATCCTATTTTTGAGTAACAAAGCCAACTAAAATCAACGCTAATTAAAATGAATTACACTCTTTTCTTTTCTAGGGTGCACCAACAAGCTTACGTTTTAGGATCTTGGAATAGTTCATTGTAAGTTAATTCTCCAAGATCACTAAACGACAACAACTAGGTGTCTGTCTAGGGAGTGTGTGAAATCCTTGGTATGACCATCGTTCTCAGGATCCTCCTCTCAAACAGGAGTTAAGCATGAGGCAGTGTGAGCAGTTATCGATTGGGATGACCCCTAGTCATAACTGAGTAGCACCGACGATATTGCCAGGATTGTATTCGTATCTGGGGGCTCTTTTGAGAGTTTTGCGCTTTTTTACCTTGCCCATACGGTCAATCCATCCTGCGACTATCCACCTGAGCTTTGATTATATTGAGGTGACCTTAGTGACCTTACCTAGGATATCGAGGGTACTTGTAGAGGTTATTCTGCAGGTGTCCCAGCTAGGTTAGGGGTTGGACAACACAGTCGCTTTATGCATTGAAGCTGAGGGCCACTATAATTTGTTATGTACGTTCGCTTGTAGTGTATGGGAGTTTCGGGCCTCTCCTAGGTGAGACATACCTGCTGCATTCAGGAGCTCACATATCCTCCCCTTGGTTTGCTTGTATTTTGGCTGTGTATTTTCTTAGGAGTGTGCTCTTCGTGCGCTAGTTGGGCTTTGGGATCGCGGTTACTTGAGTATATTTATGCTCTCTTGATTTTTGGTAATTTTATTTTTGGCATGCCTGGTATCCTATCACTCATCCTTGGTTCTAGTACGGACTCTGGTGTCCGACTTGGGGGAATCACGGCCCCTTACCGTGCTCATAGATTTGGGAATGGTCACATTCCTTCCTCTACTCCATTTTTGGAGGATTTTTATTCCTTTCACTTGGTCTTTACACCGGTGGTCACCCTCATGGGGTTGGTAGTGGATGCGTGAACATTGGGTCTACACCTTACTTTCCTTTTTATGCCCCATTGTTAACTGCATTGTTTCCTTTGGGTGCAGTTGTCATGACCATTTTTCCCTATATACTATAGTTTGGATTCTTTATTGACTATCTTGGGTTGTTTTGGACTAATATGGTTGTCATGTAGGGTCCAACTTTTGTACACTCTCTTCGATTTTTTGACCCATTTGTGCCTATCACAGGTATTATGTCTGAACTGGAATATAGGTTAGGATATCACATCCGCTTGCACTTATGCATTTCATTATGACCATTCCATCTTAACCTTAGGTACAAACCCATTCCATGGTATCACAGAACCTTCATGCTGCTGTTAGAAGTGATACTATGTGAATGGTAGAGCTTTCCTATACATGGGTACCCTAGTTAGCTCCCTTTTGCATTTGGTACCCATGCTGTGACTCTTCTCTTAGGTCCGGGAGTCCCTTTTAGTCCTACCATGTCCTTGAGCAAGAGCTTCATACTCCTCTTGAACTTTATTCTAGCTATTTCCTCGGGACTCCCCTTTTATCAAGTTGTGAATGCATTATCATGAGATTTTCCTGCCTTATTGAAATTTATGCCGGCTCTCCTGACATTGCATTTCATCCATATATCCCGAGCTTGTCTCATATCTAGCCATGCAGAGCCATTTTTTTTTATATCCTTCGCAGCTTGATTTCCCTTTTTACCGGGAGGGGATTTTCCCCCGAGTGTCGATATCCTACGCATGTATCCTTGCATTGAGCATAGGTATGCTCCATTGCTTGGAATTAGTTTGTTTTCCCTGATGACACCCGTATCCTCCTAGTTTGTAACTATAAAGCTAGTTTATTCTTTTTTCAAGCTTTTCAAATAACTGAAAAAGTCCAAAAAAATCAAAAAACCAAAAATCCAGACAAGGAAAGATGTTAGCTTTGGCAGCTGTCGAGTCGTCTCACCTTCGAACAGAGCACTGTATATCACATCCATTGGTTGGGTTATAGTTTGACTTTATGAGTTGTACTTGTTTATCTGAGTTTATCTCCACCAACTGGTTAAGCTTCCAGTCCCTATGGAGCCTCTGTTGATGCCTCCTATGTCATAGAGATGTCCTAGTTTGTATATCGAGTCTATGCTACTTTCTTTCAGTCACCATACGCCATTATTCTCTTGTTCAAAGAAAGTTGAAACATGTGTCGGCCATTCCTCAGTTATCTTGACTTTGCATGTCGGCCATTCCCGGTACAGTTACTGGTTTGTGCACCTTATGATCGAGTCCTTCCACATTAGACAGCTTTGCTGAGTACCTCATGTTGGATGATGGGGGATGCCTTAATTCCCTCCTTCCAGCGGATTTCATCCCATCGACTTCAGATCATCTATTCTGGGATTGGAATCTAGAGTTCTTTTGAGTGCCTTGAGACTTGCAGTCATCAGTGGAAGGTTCTCTCGCCATCGACAGTTTCTTGGGAATACATCAATGTCCCCTGATCGATGGATCCTTTCAAGTGTTCGACCTCAACACATCTATTCACACTTGTTAGCTTGCACTCTAGTACCTTGATTCCCATTTTCATTATCAGTGGGTAATCTCGTGTCTGTTAATGGTATACATCAATGACTGCTAATCAGACGATGGAATACTATGTTCGACCTCGACACCTCTATTCGCATAGTAGGACATGTACTTGTAGCGGTTTGTGTAGAAGACTTTCCAAACTAGTGGCATCTCATATATGCTACCTCCTTGATCGTGCCAGCATTCATGAGATTTCTGCTCTCGTGACTTGATACCAGTATATGTCAGATGTTTCCAGCCATTATGGAGATCTTGATCTATTTTATATCTTGATCTATCTTGGAGATTATGGTCCTTTGTATATCTTCATCATGGAGATTCTAATCTATGTATATTGTACGTGGCGGTGACCACATATGTGATATCATGTATTATGCCTATTCATGGCCATTGTACTCTTATGTATCCGGGACTGCTATATGTACTTGCAGTTATATGCAGAGTTGTATTATTGTACTATGCTGATTGGGTGGCTGGTCTTCCATTTGGGTACCTTCATCACTCCACTTTTGGGATGGACTTATAATGTATTTCGGCCATCGTATGACCCCTCTGACCTCACACATTAGGGGGCATCTGTTATAGCATATTTCACCACTCTAGGTGAATCACACTTTGTATGGCCTTCCCATGTCCCCCTGCAAGCTCTTTAGACCCCATGGACCACATTTTATCCTTTGATGTTACCTTGATCATCCCTAAAACTATATGAAAAATTATATACACGGCTTTTTACCCGATAACCACGTACATACGTGGATCTGTCCCCGATAACCACGTATATCGGGATGTGTGCATAGTCCAAATATTTTTGGAGTTTTCCTTGACTTGGATCCGACTCATTCGACTCCTGGCCTTCCATATGCCTTAAGATCGCTTGGATTCGACCCTTCATTATCCCTTGTGAAGCTATATAAGGAACCCCTTGGTACATTGAAGGCATATAGAGGGAGATTAGAGCAAAGAAACTATAGTCCATTGTTGTTGGAATTTATACTTGAGTCTGCATCCCTTTGTCCCTTAGAGAACTTTTGTGTTCTTCCCAAGCTTGCCTTTTGCTAGTAAGCTTGCTATCGAGAGATGAAGGATTGAGGTGGTGGAGGCCCAAGTGGGGGATTCAGTTTCTCCGGTTTGCAGACGTGCCATCAGAGGTTGTATCTATCTTGTAATCTCTGATTTATATTAATAAAACCATCTATTCCTATCCAATGATGTGTATTTGATTGAATGTTGTATCCATTGGAATATGTCAAATGCTTTTACATTATTGATGATATATATATATGCTAGAATAGATCTAACACCATGATACATAGTATGCTTGTATTGTTTACTTGTTGTTGAGGAAGTATTATATCAATTCAAGCTGAAGATTGGAAAATCTCAACGGGGATCTACTTCAACCATCTGGAATAAGGTACGAGGTCTGATCCTTTAGTGTTAGGCATTTTGTTTCTATTGCATATTGGGAAATATTGATTTCTGGAGTCAAGTCTATTTGTTGTGGTACCCCAACCCATAGGAATTTCTCTCTGTAACAACTGTACCTTTAGTCTTAACAACAATTATTTATACAAAGTAAATCTTTGACATTCACTAAAATAGCTTTGAAGTTAGATAAATAACATTACTTGCTTAACCCTTAACTGGGAATTCACAGCAAAGCTACTATTTAACAGTTATCTTATTTTATCATTCACCTACTTATCAACAGCATAAAAACATCATAGTACACAACTAACACAACACAAGATTTAATGTGGTTCACCCCCAGGGTATGGGCTACGTCCACAGAACTGCTTTTATTCAACTCTTTACAAAAACAACAGTTCTGATCTATGCACTCAGCTACATATCCTTCCTTCAAGCCTAACTGCACAATCAGCTGCAGTTCCTTTCTTACAATCTCTAAGCTGTGCACTTAGTTGCAGTCTCGTTCTTAAAAAACCCTCTACGCACACATCTGCAGAGGTCATCCATGCACACAGCTGGGACTTAACCTTCCAAGAACCTTTGCATCAACATATCATAAGAGAACCTACTATAACCTTACTTGACTCCTTACATGAGTTCCTTATTTATACAAGTGCACTATTACAAAATCATGGGCTTATACCCGAAATTTATGGACAATTACAAAAAGAGGGCTTTGACTCAACCCTAACACCCCTAAGACTATTTTGTGTTGCAACTCTGCTTACAAGCTTCCACAAAAACCGCAGAGTTACCAACATTAAGGAATGTTAAGGTGCGTGCCCCAACAAGCCCCTAAGACTCACTAGTGTCCCTTCCCGGGACTCTCTGCTGCTTGTCTGGTGGAAAAACCTTGTTGGTGAAGATAGTGAAATATTTTTTGAGGCCATGCATGATATTGTTGGCTGCTTGCTCCTTCTCCACCAACTCTTGTAATGCTGTTGCTGATGCTTCGCTGGCCTTTTCCTGGGCAAATGCATCATACTCCTTCAAAAATTTGAGATGGTTGTCCACAGCAATGCTCAACTCCAAGGCCTCGTCGAGAAGGGGCTACATAGAAATTTCCAGCAGCGTTGCTTTCATTCTGTATGACTCAATTTCCTGGTGGAGTTCATTGCTTTGCTTCACCTTGACCATCTTCTACATAGAGGGTAGATTCTTAATTTCTGCTTTCACCGTATCCAGCTCTGTCTGTCGCTACTTGATGATTTCCTGCAGCTCTTGTAATTATGGATTTTCCTGTAGTTTTGTCTAGGCTTCGATGCTTTCCTCTAGTATTTTTGCTGCGCTGCTCATGAGGTTTGAGATCTTTGCTGCGGAGGCCTAAATATCTCTACAGCGCTGCTCCCTGACTTCTGGTGGTATCTCTGGGATGATGCAAAGTTGAAGCTCCACAATCTAAGCCTCATGTTTTTCTTTGAGCTTCTCTATTTCACTGCGAGACTGCTGTGCATAATCTTTCAGCTTGGCGATTCTTTGCTCTGGCTCTTCCTTGGCCTGTATGTCGAAGTCAGGAAGACTCCGACACGCCTCATCCAATACTCACACTAGTGTATATTGCTTACGTTCTCCATCCTTCTTCCTCTGGTCTGCTTCGTCAAACTATGTTGTGAGCCTCTTACTCTGCTTCATGGTATTTTCCAACTGTATTTGTGAGTAGTGGTATCGTGCTTGGATCTCCTTCATGATTTCTAGTTGAAGGAGATGTAGCTCCATCATAGATACCTTAGTGTAATCTATTCCGACTGTCATACTCATCTTCGAGCGAGACGCTGCATCAGTTGATATGAGGGTTGCACTTGGCACTTGTCCTCTGTTATCCCTGGCTGGCCATTGCCTTGCATCTGACTGTGCACTTACTGGGGCTCTGCTTGCTGCAGCGCCAGTCACTGATTTTTCTGCTAACTCCTTCAGCTCGAAGATTCGCTTCGATATGCCAGTGAGGGCATCGAGCTGCGTGGCTGAAAACTGTTGCCACTTGTTAGTTAGTACCTCTGTAGACTTTGTCAAAGCCTGATCAAGCTCTTCCATTATCATGGCTGGTTCTTCAACAATATTTTATCCCTTTGATGCCTTCGCTTTATTTCTAGATTGAGGCTTGGTCACTTCCTCTGCTTCTGGTGACTTGCGCTTATCTGGCTAATTGGGGTCGGAGACGGTTTTGACCGAATCATCTTCTTCTTCTTCATCTCCGCCATCTCCACCCTAGTCACTTTCGCTCTGCTGCGACTCACTCTGGTCTTCGCTGTCTTCGAGTGGTCTATTCTATTGCATCTGACTAAGGCCTACACCCACATTGGTGACTGGAGGGATTGGATAGTTGGGTTTTTTCCCTGCGTCCTTCATCCATTCATCCGGCCACTGCTGAACTATTGCGAGGATTTCTTCTTGGGTCACCACATATGGAAACTTCTAGCATGTATGTTTAGTATCTACATGGGCCTGGATGAAGACATTATGCATGTCGGCTTTGAAATTTTCCACTCCCGCATACTGAGAAAATATCTCATTACTGAGCCGCGGTGTCTTCGGGAACTCATATGACATATTCATGTCATAAAAGGCGAACACATAGTTCATCATCTGCTGGGATGCTTTGTCTTATGACACCCAAAGGGATGCATATCTTCCTGTGCCAGACATGTTCGGAGGCACAACAACAAACTGCGCCTCGGTAGGTTCTTTCCATCCTACGAGGGCAATAAGAAAGATCAACCATGAATAGTGAAAGGGTCTACCTTTCTCTTGTGCATCACAAACATCTTCAAGGAATTCCTTCACAATGTATGCTGCCCAGTTGTAACTATAGCCTTTGGCACAGTTCGCAGCAAGAATGATAACAGGGGCAGACACTTCATGTGGTCTACATTTTCTCATCAATTTGGAGGCTAAAAGCTCAACTGCGAAGTGAATGTTTTGGTGCTGAATTTTCAAGGTGTGATACCCTCGCTTCCCTTCCGTTAGGTCGAAGCGGTCCTTCATGCTTTGTGCCAGCTTCGTATCATCGTGTTTTGAAGGAAATTCGATCCCTGGATCAGGCCCTTCCTTTGGTAAGACGGTGATCCTATGAATGAGCTCGCCATTTATAGGAATTCTTTTGTCTCCTATCCATAGGTGTCCATCATGTACTAATTCCAAGAGCTGCTTGACCACTATGGTCACCTGGGTGCTGCGACCAAAGTGGGGAATGTCAAGCATCTTCAACAAACCAGCTTTATCCAACCCAGTAGCCCACTATTTTACTTCCAGTAATGTCACTCTAGTCTCTGGATATTTGACGAAGTGCAAGTATGTTCCTGGTGCAAACTGTGGAAACTTCCCACAGTCATTCGTATCATGGTCTGCATACTTAAGCCAGTCTATTTTCCCTGTCATGGTTTCGACCAACTGCACACCCTATGGCAGCGAAGGAGTGTGTAAAGTGAACTTAGCGTTCCACCAAGGGGGTTGAACTCCTGGTCAAACGGGCCGAAGATATGGTGGACACTACGGTGCAATGTTCTCATCCCCTTCAGGTGGGAGCTCTGTTGAACTAGACGGGTTCATGTTGGGATCCTTCAACGTTTTCCCTGATTGCTTGTGTCTGTCTTTGTTCTGCTTAGATCATACTTCTAGTTTAAATTTTTTCCTGGTAGATCGTGTCTGCATTGGTTGAGGTGGTACTGGGGAAGTCTCTTCACGGGGCACAGATGCAAGTGGGTGGGTGAAAAGGTTCTGCAGACCTATCTGTTCAAATTCTCTCAACAGTTCCTGAATTTCGTGATCAGCTGACATGGATTCAATTGTAAGACTCAAGGAAATACAAAATGCAATTTCCACAGGCCTGGGTGTCTTCTTATAGAATCCATCAACCAAATATGCCATAACTATGCATTGAAGACACCAAATCTGACAGAGATCTTGTCCAAGCGGCGCTATATTTCCTAGGATCTCATTATTATAGGCAGTCAATGTAGTGAACACACCGGCACCGCCAAATATGGTTTTTTTCAATGGTCAAATTTTAAGCTCTGACACATCTTTCTTCTTCGACACAGCCACCAACTTTAGCTTCGGCACAATAGGTACCTTTGACACATCCTTATACCACGACATAATTTTTTTGACAGCCTCACTGATTCCTGTAGTGAGCATCTGATCTAGCTCCATCGTGACTTTCATTGTTGAGAACTTCATCGAAAATATGTGATGATACTCATGGAGAAGTTGGGTCACTTTGCTTACCATTTCTGTATCCCAATAATCTCCAATGGTAGCGTACTTGGGTTGTTCCTCTGAGTCGATGTTTACATGCCTTGTCTTCAAGGGATGAATTACTTCAGGTGCTTCAACTGCTAGTTCATGGAATTCGCAGTGCCCTTCTGACTCAGAGATGTTAATTTTGCGCATATCATCATCCTCGTCAATTGCGAGGTTATAACATTCTACTACATTAGCTTCTTGTTCCTTCCAATCAGGTTGGTACTTAGCTATTTATTTATCATCAAACACCTTAGTATGGATCAACCTAATAGCTGCGTGTAAACTAGGACAACCCTCATTAATATAAAATGTAAGCACAAAACTATCAATAAGAATATCCCATCTTACAGTGCCATGGCAAAGCTCAACCTCCGCGTACCAGTTCTTTGCTATAGGTTCCAAATTTTGCACAAAACTATGTACCCATTCTTCACGAGGTACATGCTTCCATGCTTCATAGCACTATTCCAAGTGTTCCTGAGGGCTAGACTTACCATTAAATCTGCTTCACACCTCGTGAGGTCGATCCATGAATCTCAGGCGAAGGGACTTTTGACAAGCTTCCCAACTATGAATGTACTTTTTATGACCATTCCACCATCTAGCAGCTATGGCTCTAAATACTGAATCTAGAGTCTACATTTTCTGTGAATCTGATATATGCTCTAAAAATTGCAAAATAAAATCTTCAGGGTCTTTCAAGCCATCAAAAATAGGTAAGACTCTTGTTTGTGAGCCAATCCATCTGAGAGACTTGGTAATTCTTGCACATCAATGTCCATGTAACTCATAAAGTTTACTCTGCCAATTCTCTAAGCCTTCATCTAAATCAGTCATACAAGAACTATCACACTTCCAATCCATTATACCTTCAGTAGTAGGGTTAACATAATCTTCTTCTTTAGCTGTGATATTGTAGATATGATCCAATACATCCTGATCTTCATCTCTCACTGGCTCTGTGTACCTTTCTCCTTGAGAAGCGTCCAAGGGTACTATGACTCCCAATACTTTTCCTGCAAAAGTCATCTGCCTATTTTTAAGGTTGATTAGTGCAGAATTATCCATTTCCCATTCAATTCCTAGCAAGGCTGGATAGGGGTTGCTATCATCAATTATCTCAATGACTTCAAAATATGCTAAGGTACTGACTCCATCAATATCTAATGGGACCCTATAGAATATTCCTAGGGGCACAATCCTCTGCTGATTGGCTAACCTCAACTGTATAGGGGACCATTCAAGGGTAGTTTTTCCCATTTTTTCCCATGTCTTCTTAGTTAAGACATTTACTTTTGATCCCAGGTCTAAAATGATGTCAGTCATGTCATACTATCCTACCTGAGCATGCAATCTCATTTCTCTTCCAGTCCTTCTTACTCTATTAATAGTTTTTTATTTACCAGAGATTTGCTGAGGTTCACAAGAAGCAATAACTTTCTGTAACTCATTTAAAGCACTCTAATTCATTAAGAGCTTCATACAACTCTATAAAAATGATGACAATGTACTTACTTTATCTGTCGAAGCTTCTTGAGACTGTGGCTATTGTGGATGTTGTTGTGCAGGTGCTACAGATGTGATTGGATCAAAAAAGTATTTCTTGGCTTCCATAAATGTTTCTTTTTCTCTTCCAACATCAAATGTTGGAACTTTCGCTGGGGTCTTATGAACCCAGGCCTCGTCAGGTTGTTTTTCCTTAGTCTCCACTTCTGTCATAGCTCCACTGCTTGTAACAACGTTAATGGCTGGGACAGGTCTTTGCTCCATAAAAATCATCTGAATGTTCTAAGTAGAAGGGGCATTTCTTTATTGGATATTGGCTATCAACTGCGGGCATTGCTCAATCACATGATCGCTGCTCTGCAATATCGACATGTCGTAGTTGGGTTCTGACAATCTCAAGCTACATGTCCTGCCTGATTACAATTATAGCAAACAACCTGGCCTCAACCTCTTTTGACCATACCACCATGACCACGACCTCCAAATGTACCTCAACCTTCACGGTAACCATAACCATCATTGCCTTGTGCATTGTTTTGTACCGTATAAGCATCATAGGTTCGCTCTTTCATAAGGTCAAAGCTTCGACACTCATCCTCCATGTGTCCTACTGACTTACAGAACTTGCAATATGGATTCTTAGGTACTTACACATATCTTTGTAGCAAATATCATTCTTCAGGTTGATGCTGACCAGTTGTTCTACAAATCTCACAATATAGAACATTAGGGTTAAATGGGTTTGGCGCACCAGTATTCAGGTAATTTCTTAATGTGGGGCACTGTTCCTTGTCATGACCTTCTGTCCTACATCGAGTACACCAAACCTCTTCATGAATAGATTTCCCCTTCTTCATGTTGCGAATTTCCAAATCCATTTTTTCCAACTGCGCTTGTATTTGGGCTATGCCATAATTATCTTTGACAAGAGCTGTCTCTAGTTTCGTAGCAATATCCAAAGCTTATTGCTGATTAGAAACCTTCTGTTCCATGAGTGGATTTCTAAAATTGGGTAATAATGCTTCTATGAACCATTCTTTATGTTGCGTTGGTCCAATAGTGAAACTTACTTGATCCAACAAAACCTTGAACCTCTGATCAAAGTCCCAAGTTGATTCACCTCGCCTTTGTTGAATTTCTTTCAACTAAGTTATACACTATGACTCTGATTTAGGATTCTTAAATTCTCTGATCATTGTGGCTTTAATATTATCCGAGACATGGGTCTGACTACTGAAAAAATTCATAAACCAGGTCAAAGCTCAGTCTCTGAAAGAAGTAACCAGCTGCGCTCTTTTGATATCTTGATCCATAATATGCTTGGCAGTCCAAACAGTTTCGTATAAGCACCAAAATTGTTCTAGATTCTCTGATCCAGTTCCTTTGAAGGCAGGGAGTTTGATATCATCACCCATATGGGCCATAGTCGATCTAGGGGGGGGGAGAACTTACTGGGGTAGACTGACCTACGACAGGAATACTCAGGGTAGGGTTACTTTCAGACTGCGATGGGTTCTTAGGGGTAACAGATCTACGCTGCGGATTTATAGGAGGGTTTCTAATAGAGGGGGTTTCTTCAGGCTCATATTCTTTTGGACCTACTAGGGTATACTCGGTATTCTCACCTAGGGTATCGAACTCAAGATTTATCTTGTATATTTTACCACTTCGCAGCAAACCACTTTGCTCGTCAAAGTCTCTTTTGCTTCCAAACATAGGTTAGTAAAAAGAAATCTAGCAATCTGATTCGATCAACAATATCAGCCAAGAGCATTTTAATTTGCAGACTAAATGAATTTAGGTACTTACCCCTTGGTCCTTTGAAAAACTGTCTTTCAGCTTCGCTAAAAGAGGTACTTGTGTCAATGGCAAACTCTGTCACAAATGCTTCAAAGGTTCGCGTTCTCCAGAAATCAACAGCTTGTGATATCGCGTTGTTCACTCTTTTCAATATGTTAATTCTTGTGGGGTTCCAATCAGGAAACTAACCTTCCTTGAAGTTGGTATTTCTTTCTGTCAACGTAGATAACCACCGGTGCAATTCTATGTGGATACTACCAAAGAAAATTTCATGACTATCAGTAAAAACGTACCTTTGCAAAAATTTGTCTGAGCTACGACAAGGATCCTTATTCTCTTGTTCAACAAATTTCTGATAGGTAGTTTCAACCCAATCACCGATTTCTTTCACTGAGGGCCTCCAAAACATAGCCCTTCAGGTACGACGTAAATCCCTCTTTCAGCAGATCTATTCAACCGGCAATGGAACCAATTTGTTGGGCTATAGGGCAGACCCAGGTTTTATACTTTAACTTCGCACCAACAAAAAGACCCATAGTGTTGGCCCTTTCGGCAACAACCTGCGAACAGGTTGCAGTCTCACCCGAAACAGCTATGGGTTGCTGCAGAATCAGGTTTCTGCAAGCAGAAGAGGGATATTACTATACCTTTAGTCTTAACAACAATTAGTTATACAAAGTAAATCTTATACATTCACTAAAATAGCTTCGCAGTTAGATAAATAACGTTACTTGCTTAACCCTTAACTTGGAATTCATAGGAAAGTTACTATTTAACAATTATCTTATTTTAGCATTCACCTACTTATCAACAGCATAAAAACATCACAGTACACAAATAACACAACACAATATTTAACGTGATTCACCCACAAGGTAGGGGCTAGGTCCATAGAACTGCTTTTATTCAACTCTTTACAAAAACAACAGTTTCGATCTACACACTCAGCTGCAGATCCTTCCTTCAAGCCTAACGGCGCACTCAGCAGCAGTTCCTTTCTTAAAATCTCTAATTTGTGCACTTAGCTGCAGTCTCTTTCTTACAAAACCCTTTGTGCACACAGCTATAGAGGTCGTCCACGCACACAGCTGCGACTTAACCTTCCAAGAACCTTCGCATCAACTTATCATAAGAGAACCTACTATAACCTTACTTGACTCCTTACATGAGTGCCTTATTTATACAAGTGCACTATTACAAAATCATGGACTTATATCCGAAATTTATGGACAATTACAAAAAGAGGGCTTTGACTCAACCCCGACACCCCTAAGACTATTTTGTGTCGTAACTCCGCTTACAAGCTTCCACAAAAACCATGGAGTTACCAAAATTAAGGACCGTTAAGGTGCGCGCCCCAACAGACTCAGTTAGAGACAGTCATGGAAACATTAGTGGTTAACTAAGTCTATCTAGTGTTGGATGATACATAGTTAAGCTACACCCATCCAGTCAATTTGAATGAACTCTAGTGAATTCGAATTGTCTTGGAATTCATGCATTCTACATGATATTTTATTGTATCATTCATTATGTTATTGATTATATAGATCTGCAACCTCCTATTGCAGTACTGTTATGTCATTTCATGCCTAATTTGTCTTGATCACTTGTGAGACTGTGCTTTGTCTCAAGATTTCTAATACATAATTAATAGTTCGAAGGGAAGAACATCAACTGGATTATGAATTTGAGGAATTAGTAAAAGAATGTGAAGATACAGAACATATAGACTACACAGTCATACTTCCTAAGGGTTGCTCAAATCAAAGAACAACTTCAAGCAGTTGAAGAGAATTTCGAAGATGAATAAATTGTGGTGACTACCTTTAATGGTCTCCATAGATCACGGGAGTCATTCATTCAAGGAATTTTTGTAATAAATAAGATGATATATTTGATATAACTTTGATAAAAATGCACACAAGAAGAATCTTTCCTCGTAACAAGAGAAGAGAAGACGTGAGCAACTGAATATCAAGCTCTCACAGTTCACACTAGGAATAAATACAAGAAGAAGCAGAAGAAGGGGAACCATCATCACAACATTAAGAAGGACAAGAAACAAAAGAATACCAATAGATATCCTTCCAATGTACGACGCTATACTTGTGATTAAAAGGGACACTTTACAAGAGACTATCACATTAGGAAAATTAGACACCATTCTCATGTTTCCAGAGATGATGAACCAACAAACAAGTGATCTAGAAGAGAGAAGGATTATTCAGATGAAGACTATATACTATCACAATACTTATGGTAACTATCTCACATGAAGAGTAGTGATTCACTTGTGGATAGTGGGGCATCCAAACACATGATGGGATACAAAGAATCATTCATTATTATGTTTAAACATGAGTCACCTCATACGGTGAAACTTGGGGATGATTATCAATATCCCATAAAAGGGAGTGGAGAAGCTTCATACAAGCTATACTCTGAGAATTATTTAAATATGAAGAATGTTTTGTATGTTCGATGTTTGAAGAAGATTCTTCTCTCCATCTCTGCACTAGATGCAAAGGGAGTGAGAGTTTCATTTTTCTATCATCAAGTTATGATGTTGCCTAAAGGAAAGACAATATATGATGCAACATTGATTGGAGAAAAAGAATGAGGCTTGTACAAACTAAAAGGACAGCCTGAATAAGAATTGGTTCATGATCCAATTGAACCAAGTGAACTATGGCACTGAAGTATTACACATGTGCACTATAAAGCACTACTAATGGCAAGAAATGTAGTCTTTGGATTTCCAGATATACAAGAAAAGCATGAAGGAATTTCAAAAGGATGTGGACAAGGAAAGAATACAAGGAAGAATTTTCCCAGCAGTGAAAGCAAGGCTAAAGGAATAATAGAGACTGTACACTAAGATCTATGTGGGCCATGTATTCTAGCTCATTAAGTGGGTATTTGTACTATGTTTCCTTTATAGATGGTTTCTCATGTAAGACTTGGATATATTTCTTGAAAGGAAAAAATTAAGTATTCAATAAGTTAAAGGAATATAAATCTTTGGTTGAGAACCAAACTGAAAGGAAGATCAAGACTCCAGAGTCATCGAATGGTGAAGAATTTACCTTCAAATATATTAAGGAACTCTGCAGAGATCCCATGGTTAAGAGGGAGTAGATCACCCCATATAATCCTTAGTAGAATGGGGTTGCAGAACGAAAGAAATGAACCATAATGGAATCAGTGAAAGCAATTCTAGATGACCAGGATTTTCCTATGCAGCTTTGGATGAAAGCATCAAGGACAATTTTGTATGTACAGAACTGTACTCCTCATTGAGAACTTGACAAGAAAATTCTAGAAGAGGATTTATTAGGAGAGAAACTAGAATTCAACCATCTTACAATATTTGGTTTCATGGTGTACATACATATCCCAAAGGAGAAGAGCACCAAGTTAGATCATTCTGGTAGGAAGGGTATATTTGTAGGATAGAGTGATATATCAAAGGCCTACTGAATATACTTATGAGGATTCAAAAAAATCGATATTAGTATATAAATAACCTTTGATGAAGACTCCACACACTTTAGATCTAGGAGGCTACCTATTCAAGAGGTCGATGATCCTTAATAAATGATATTCGAGGCATGGAAATTGGTGAAGCAATTACATAAGAGCATGAATATCATGACATGGAAGAACCATAAGAGGTGGTAGAGACACTTCTCGAGAAGGAATCCCACAAGAGGAAACCAACATGGGAATGAGATATCATATAAGAATTACAAATGTATTGTTTGTACTGGAGCTGTATACCTTAGTTTTCTTATATAGCCCTAGGAAACTTTAATGTTTGATTTTACAAGCCTATTGTATATACATTGATTTGTTATATTTTTTTAGATTAGAGGTTAAATAGTTTGGGTCATAATTTTATTTTGAATCCATATTTATAAACTTTCTCTATATATTACATAATTCTTTGATGGTTTTCATTTTTTCCAAAGTTTAATGTTCTTGAATCTAATACTAAATCTTCAAAAATTTAAGTGCTCTTAAAATGTTATTAGGTTTTTGAAGCATTTTTATAAATCATGATTAAACATTGTGAAATGAAAGGGGTAACACATGCAATAATCTTTGTAAAAGGTACATGTTTTCATCATGATATGCTAGATTTTTAACATTTAAGCTATATGATCTTAGGATCTTATTTGAGAGAATAACAAGCAAAACAATCAATCACAAGAGACAATGAACAAAAATATTTTCCTCGGGGAAAACATAAAGGAGAAAACCCCGCAAATTCCTCAGAGATAGAATCAGCACCAAATGTAAAACCCAAGGACAAAATGATGATCTCCCGATAGCAGTAGTCTCTCTGTCTCTTGTCCCAACTTCTTCTTTCTCTCTTAGTTATGCACTACAACTGAGTGAGTGAATGTGTGTTAAATAGAGAGGCTCCCCTTCTATTTATACTAGTTCCTGACTTGAAAATAACTCACTAGGGATGAATTCTCTAAGAGAGTCTAATAACCCTAGGGCCCCACAATTGCGGGGAATTTATCCCTTGAACAATAAGGAGGGATACACTCTATGACTTTACAGGACTTGTTTACATTATTGAATCTCCCAATAGGAACATGAAGGCATGACATGACTCAATTACATTACAAATACATCTCGATATAAACATCGGGGTACAATACATAATATATACAAGTGAATGCATTCCAAAGTTACAAATACATCAACACTCCCTCTTAACTAGGAAGGTATTCTCTTGACACAATTTATCAGCAAAAGTATTCTTCTCTGTATCATCTGGATCATCATCAAGTCTGGATCATCACTTGATCTAGAGCATCACTGCATCATCACTTGATCTAGAGTATCACTGGATCATCATAAAGTATGGATCATCACCTGATCTAGAGCATCACTGGATCATCATTAAGTTTGGATCATCATTTGATCCGAATCATCACTAGTGCTATCTCAATTCTACTCATCACATGAAGTTCTATAGAGCTAACCCTTTTTCATGCTGGTTGTAGGCCTAGCCTTCATGTAGGTCTTCATCATATTCAGCACTTATATCTGACCATGGAATGAACCATGTCAGAAAGGAATACCCAACACTTACATTTAACCATGGGAGGAACACATCCAAGAACCATGTCAGAAAGCCACACCCAACACTCACATATGAACATCGAAGGAACACATTAGAAACCCATGTCAGAAAGGCCCAACACTCACATCCAACCTCATCTTGTTAGAAAGGCTCTCCACTTACATCCGACCTCATCTTGACAGAAAGGATCTGCACTTATATCTGATCATGTGGGATCACATCCTTCAATCACATTAGAATGGATCTACACTAATCATGTGGGAACACATCCCACAATCACATCAGAATATATCTGCCATTACATTTGATCATGCTTCCTAGATCTCATTCAGCTTTTTTTTCGTAGTTCCATGAGTAACCTGCATGAATCTCATGTACCAGTAAAGTGCACAACCCCTGAGGATGGAGGCCAACTGAATTTTTTTGATATCATCATCCATGATATGTCTAGCAGTACATATTGCTTCACACAAAAACCAGTACTGCTTCGGGTCACTAGTCCCATTTGCATGGAATATTGGTAGCTTCATCTCGTTTCCCACCATTCCGGGCCTTCTTCCTCCAAGTGGTGCTCTATTATTATAATGTTGCTGGCACGCTGGACAAGTTGACATAGAATGCGCTTTTCTACCTATTGGTGGAGTAGTGCATGGAGGAGTGGACACATTACTATTGGGGTTCTAGTTTACTGCTATCTTGGGCATAGCCTAGATCTGGTCATCCTCATCGCCACTGTAGGGTCGCTTCGTCTCGTGTGTCTATTCTTCATGTCCTTGCATTTCGATCACAATAGGACCTTTCCCTGTTCTCTTCCTCCTCTCTTGTCGAAACCTTGCTCCTCTGCTCGTACAACCACTTCTTTCCTTAGTGACCCTCACAGTCTCATCAAAACTCATACCCATCTACCCCTTATCTTTCCATTTTTCTCCCCCCTTTTGTCACAGTGTCCATGGCCTCTCCACACCAAAGTTCCGCTACCCGAGGTGCATTTTTAGAATACCCTTCTCGGAGACAAGCATATTAATAGATAATTGTAGAGACAACAAAAACCTACCTCATGGCCCATTGAAGAACTCTCTTTCTGCTTCGTTGTATGACTTATTGGTATCGACTGCAAAATCAGTGATGTATCCTTCCAGACTAATATCCATCCATACTTCGATAGCTCATGATGCTTTTTTGTCAGTTTCTTCCAATTCATGGATCAGTTCATGGGTCCAGGATGTCGGATCCCCTACTTGATGGTTGTTCTACTTATAAGTGAACTACACTAGCCACTCATATAGTATGATAGGAAATTCAGAGAAGAGCCATTTGTGGGCATCGTCATGGATATATCTGGCCATCCAATCGCTTGTCGATAACTTCGGATTCAGATTCTCTATTTAAGCAAACTCTCGTAGCTTTAGGTCGAACCAATCTTCAATCTCCGTTTTAGTTGGATGCCACAACATATCCTCTCTTCAATCACAACAAGGTCCCGAAAACGAAAACGTTTGTTGGAAAAAACCCACCAATAAATCCTCGTCAATAGGGGTTCTCACTCTGTTGACACCCAACAAGCACGATATCCTTGAGCACCAACCCAAATAGGTTTCACCCTAGCCAGCAACACCCACAGAGTGGATGAAGTCTCACCCAGGATGTTCGAGGGACATGGCATTAGTGACTCAACAACATAATCATCAGATTATTCAAAGAAATTTAATTAGTATCGTAGCATTCATCATAGATCTATCATCATAACTAATAGATTGCTAATAGATCATGTCATCCACTTATTCATCATAGTATTGTCATTCATTCATACAATAGATTTAGTAAACATCCATCATTTACATCGCAACACATAAAGACAAGAAAGAAATAAGAGACAAGGTAAGTTTAGGGTACCATCCGACATGTCATATCACTTTTGCACAGTAGGAGAGTTCTCACAACCCAAGATTCCATAGCTAGTCGACACAGATAGAGCCAAAATTGCTCAAGAACAAAATGAAGCGACAAAATCACACATAGTTATCCGATCACAAAATGGATTGATCAATTTATCTTCTGCATCAATGATCATTACAATTTCAATTCTAACTCTATATATAGGATTTTTCCTTTACGTCCAAGGTCCACTTCTAACTAACTTCTAACAAACTAGTGACCTATATCCAAAAAATGTGTTCAATCGGTACAAAATTGCATAAGAAATTCCAAAAACAATTATTCTTCTGCCTATCGCGCTCTTTTCATCCTGTGGGGTGTCATGTGATCTTGCAAGTCTCCATGGTGCCGTGCAACTCACTTACCAAAAACCCCTGCCAGCAGTCGACATCAACACATCTATTCCATAGGATAGACCCAAAGGTCCCTATATCCTAGTTTCATCCACCTCATTGATGATTTCCTTCAACCACTTGAAATGAGTCATTATTTCCTTTTGGGTTGGTTGTGTCTCACATGCTCAACTTCAACTACATCATTGAACTATTGAGATTCATACATTCTATTGATCTGTTGATTATTTGGTCGAAGACACCGGTTTTCACCTGACTCTAGCACATTGGTGAGTCTACTGTAGGACCCATATAGTCTCATGTCCCTTGTGATTTTCCAGCTGTGTTGGTGACAATGTTCAGAATCTCCCAGTGTTATGCTTCCATGTATCTCTAGTATTTGATGCTACATATTGTACCACAGAGAATATGACTCTCAGTCAATGAGTCTGTACAGTTATGTACCCTTCCAAACCCAATAGAGCATCAATTGTGATAATATTTCTTTCCATGAGAATTTCCTTGTTCTTATGTATCTGTTCTTCATATCATCATTGTATTGATCCTCCCATTGAGGCCACCACTATGTATCACCATTTGTATATGGATTGATCCGCTCCCATATTTTGAGCCTTGATCCCCATTATTTATTCTTTTGACATTTTTATGAGCATGGGTATGCCAGCCTCTTGCATAGACATGTCACCCATTATATGTATCTCATCCATTTTTTATAAGAACTAAAAAACCAAAATCCACCATAGTTCGAATGAGGAAGCTCCACTCCTCCATGGTCCTCTCCATTGTCTCCACTTTTGTCCCCATATTCCCATGATCCTATCCATACGATGGGTTCCTTCCCTCACACATCATGGGGAAATATCTTAACACTAAAAAGTGTTCACCTAGATCTCCATAGTCTAAACCATAGTCATACAACATATTCCCACAATTATTTCCTCCATTTTGACCCTCACAACTGTATTTCCACAAACAATGGTTTAAAAACTCATTATTCCTCCCCATGTATGAAGGGATGAGGATAATTTATTATCATTTATCCCCACTCTCTCCCAAAAAGGATAAAAAACCTAAAAAAGAGAATGGGTCAAAAAACCATAGATAAATATCATAGACAAGAAAATACCATGGGTCATTATCTTGGTTCAAAAAACCCTAGGACCATACTATAAACAAATTGTGACGAACTTCCCAAAAACAAGTTTTTTTCATTTTCCATCAGTCATAGCATACACTTTTCTCCATCATTCACATATTTTTCCACGTGATTCCCACAATGTATGCTGAGCATTGCTACGTACTCGTTTGGATCCATTCCCCCTTTTGACAACCATTTGAGGAAGAGATTGGAGACCCAATCCGTAGAGTTGTAGAACCACTTCCAAGGATGACTACGGTGGCCCATTTTTAGAAAGGCGTGTTATTTGTCATTTAATGCATTAGCTAGTTTTATATATGTGAAAAACCGAAAAAAAAATATTTGTTGTTATTATCTTGTTTCTTTTGTTATTGTTGAATTATTCCTTATGCTTTGGATGAACTAAGGTTGATTCTTTTGCACATAGCCAGGGAGAAATAACCACTACACATATTCCAGTACATAAAGTACACTATTTATTGTCCACCACTCATAATACTATTTCATTAGTATCTCACATATCATCAACATTAACATACTTCTTGTATTTTAAGTATTAGTATTTGAGAATGGAATTATTTTAGGAATACAACTATGCAAAGCGTTGCTTGTGTCAAAATAAAAAAATAAGGCCAGGGTTTACTGAGTTTACTCAATGGGAAGCTGGCTAGGCTGACCCAAAGAGTTTTGACTATACAGATTGAGAAAATTCCTACTATCATGCAAGAATTTTTTATAGGGATTCCACCTACTTGGATACGCCTCATGAGGAGGGTAGCTGGGCCCGTTCTAGTTTACATAGAAACCGAAGAGCCTGTTTTAGCTGAAGAAGTTGATAATGCTAGTGATTCTAGTGATGTCGGTGATCGGGCCTAGATCTATAGGCATTTTATGGATTTTGATCCATATTTTTTTATTTATTTGGATATTTTTACGATTGTGATTGGATCTTATGATCAAAACTCGACCTATCTATGGACATATTTTTACATATATATATATATATATATATATCTGTGTGTGTGTGTGTGTGTGTATGTATGTATGTATGTATGTATGTATTTTCCTGGTTATTTAAATGTGCTCCCTATGTATCTGTTATGTATATTTTACACAATGTATGTTAAGTGCCAATCTAGCATATAGTTCGCATATGCATCAGTTAATGTATTTTCATTACGTGGAATGTGATTAAATGAAATATAATCAAAATTTATTTCAAGTAATATAATTTGCAGAAAATGATGTAACAAGGTAGGGTTTCACACCTGATAAGCTCCATTGAGTCGGGAAGCCACCAATTGAGAGTAAAGTCTAACTTCCAACTAGGTGATGCCATGTGGCAAGGAATCCTGTAAAAACTTAATAACAGCCTTGTACTCATCCATATTATCGGTATCAATACCTAGGAAAGTGCCTCCATAGGAAACTAGTTGTTGTTAGGGTGAATAAACTACCCATGCGGCTGAATCCAAGTTACAAGTATGACGACTAGTGTCATCCAGAAAACCTATGAACCGCTTAGCTAACATCTGTAACAATCACTAGATGGTATAAGAACACTAACCATCTAAATATTGTAAATAAAATTACATACAATAAAATACAAGAAAAAGCACTAATCCTAGGCATAGTATTTCTTTAGTCTTCGTCAAATAGGTTTAGAATCGAGATATGTTCAAATTCCATGTTCAATGATATCTGGATCTAGGCTTAGTATACATGAATAGGCACATGCATTGCACAATTCCTTTAACAAGGAAGTATATATGGAAACCTCTTATGAGGAAGAGTTTGCATCAATATGCACGTATTTGACGACGTCAAGGTTTGGAAATATATTGATAGAACCAACATCTTCCACCAGTCTCATGTCAAACTATTGGTTTTCTATTCTACCTAGCTTTGGATGGAAGTAGGATCTATGGTGCAAATCTTCAGAGATCTTGTCTTGCCCACTCATGGCTTCCAAAATGGCATCATCCGAAGGCAAAACCATGTCTAAGCAGTCATCTGAATATAAGGAGTTCTCTGCACAAGCATGAAGGTAAGCCTCTTTCGACTCCTATAATACTATAAGAGGAATCAAAATCAGATCAACAATGGTTTTAACGATAGCTTGGTAATCCACTTCCACTAAAGATAAGGGCACCTGAGGTTAGTGATGGGTAGGAAGGACCCAAGGATCGGTACTATTGACAATCATGGTGATAGACTTACCTACACTCATAGAACCTAGATAATTTATCGAGGATGGGATATTAAATATGCCCATTAACACTAAATACATTCCATCCCCAAATCTCTCTATAGCTGGTCTAACATCATTAACCAATGGTACCATGGACTCATTCATTTCCAAATGGCCCCTTCGATCAAAATTGAGATGGTCAATAGTAACCAACTTTCCTTCATGTGGAAAAACCACTCATCGAAGAAAAACTGAGGAAATCGTGCACATAGAATAAGTACAACTTCTCCCCATAAGCAAGTTATAGTCCAATGGAGCATCAATCACCTCCACTTCAAAAGACATCTCTTTCCCTACAAAATTTATCTCAAAAGCTGGTAGGATACCATGCGGGAAGAGAGACCTCCCTTCAAAAGAAGTAAGAAAGTTGTTTGATGGAACTAGTTCTGAGGAACCTAAAGCCTTCCAGCAAGAAAGATACATAACAAATGTGGAAGCACCCTCATCCAAAATTGTATGATCAATGTTCTTACCACCATGAACAATGTCTACCGACAAGGCCACATGATGCGTTATGTGCTTCTTGACATCTAATAGATTGAACTTTCCATCAAACTCGAAGAATCCATGCTACGTAAAGCTGCTAAAAGGGAATCCCACTGAGTGAGATAACGATGAAGAAATTCAAATGTGGATATTGTATAAGGGGTTTGGGACAAATATTCTACCACAGAGTAGTCAGAAGCTGCCCTAGAGTTTGGGTTGTGAAATTCCTTTTTAAAGATACCTTTCGGTATTTTGGGCATTGGATAACAAGTTTCTCTATTGTGAGAGGGTTAGAGGTTTCACCAACAGACTTACCCTTTTCAGAGTCCTCTGTCTCATAATTTTTATTTCTCATCTAGATCAAGGTACTAGAACATACCATGTTGATATATTTTTTGTTAGGAGGGACACCCGAGGTGCCCCTAGCTACATTAGAAACAAAAGATGCATTCTATCCTTGGGGAAATGGATCCTTCAGAATAGCCGTTTGTTGGGTTTTTAGCAGCTTCTGAGCTTGATCAATGAGAGGGAATTAATGAGTTAAATGATTTCCCTGGCACAACTTACAGGGAAATTTTACCTTCTTCTTATCCTTCTTTCCACCATCAGTAGTGTTCGTGGGTTTAGGCTTGTTTTGGTTTCCCTCACCTTTATTCCCCTTCTTCTTTTTCCTACTGGGTTGTTGATTGCCCTTTTGGGAGGATTGTGCAAAAATATTTGCATTCTGTGCTGACATGATAACTGGATAGGAAACTAGAAATAGTTCAAGAACACATTAGCTAAGTCCCAAAAAACTTTAAACGCAGCAAGAGGAAATTCAATATACCACTTTGATGCAACACAAATCAAATTTCTTCGGAAAATCCTCAACCGAACAGTGTCATCATTCATTGAGTTGGAAGAGCACCATAAATGGAAATTGGTGATACTGGCACATGGATCTTCACCATTTTTCCCCTTAAACTTGAGAATGTACGAGGGTAACTTAGTTGGAACAAGTGTCTCTTGGTCCTAATTTTATCACCATTTTGGGGCTAAATACTTTACATATTAATACATGTTTTGTTACCTTTTGGCATATTTTGTATATACAATTCACCATTCAGCAGCAGATATGGCTATATTTTAATTTTTGCAAGTTATGTTTTATTTTGCACCCATTCACGGTTTTCTTGTTTAAATTTGATAATATGTAGTGATATTCTAATGTATGAAACTTTCGTGCAAAATCTTGGTCTTCAGTGAACCGGTGAGCAGTAGAGCATTCATCCTAGATGTGTGCATAGTGTATCTAACACATTATCCATCTCACTGCTTAAACCACCAAATCAACCGCACATTGTTGATAGTAGATTTCTATGCGTTAAAGGCATGTAACGACCATGAATTGTTGTGACCATGCGCCATCATCTTAGCATAAGCCTCCTTTTGGAAGGGATTTCATATAATGTCTCTATGTGAAACCTTGAAGTCAGATCTAATTAACACTTAGATCATATGCCACATCGTGCCAGAGAGGAACGATATGTGCGAAGAAGAAGAAAATGTCATCTGTTAGTTATCAATGTAATTACTTGTTATAATGACTACCTTATCATAAGAGCAGTCGACCACTGAAAGGCTTAACTTGCTCGCCTTCTGTAAACACTATATATATAGATGATCTCATGCGAGGAGTAGTTGTTAATCATTGAATGTTAATAGCTTATAGCTCGTGGTTAGTAGCTGATAGAATCGATAGAGTTAGTAAGGATAGTGAGATAGTTAGCCATTTTATCAATTTTCCACAAGACTATGTAACACTACCTTTGGTCTAATGAAAGTTACATTACACTGTGCATGATCGTGTTCCATTAGCAAAGCATTACTCTGTTTGTTGGGAGGGATTCCAACAATAGAGTTTTACATTTTTGTGTATGTTTTGTTATTTATTTTTTATGTAATTAGTATAGTCTTACTTATAAATTGTTTATGCAGTTTTAGTCTTGTAATCATTTATGTTAATTTCTTTCTATAGTATATACTTCAATGTTATCATGTTGATTACGTAAGTTTCCTTTACAAGTTAGCAAACAGTTGGGCCTAAAATAGTTTCTAAATTCCTTTTCAAAGTTTTTATAGTTCATTGCTTAGTTCTTAGACTAGATTCCTTTGGTTAAGTGAGAGTAAATCTAGTTTTATTTAGTTCTATTTTTTCTTAGGTATATTTTAGTCTGTTTAGTAATGTAATTTCCCTTTTGAATTATGAGTTAGTTTAGATTATGTTGTGATAAGATTTAATCGGTAAGTGTATTTACTCTTTTACATTTCATTAGTATGCATGAGTTAGATGTTCTCAACCAATCATTTAAATTCACTGTTTTTCTGAAATTTTAGTATTTTCTTCAGACACACTGTCATTCAAATAGTCTGTTCTGCCTTCCATATGGACCTTCGTTTCAACCTGTTGTTCAGTATTTCATTCAACCCTATGTATATTTAATATGTTTTTATCTTATTTCCTTAGTTTTCTGATTTTATTTTGATAGTAGTATCTAGATAGTGACTGTATTTTCTCTTAAGACCCTTAGATAAGACTGTTAGACTACTTGTTAGACCTCATTCTTATTTCCTCTTTCTTCTCACCTTATTCCTAAAGAATTATGTTATGTTTTTAAATATTTTGTGTTCATTTGTAATTAAATATGAATTTTTCCTTCACATGTGAAGTTTTAGATGTATAATCGATTAAGTGTTGTTGCTCATAGTAATACAATTTGTCCTCTTAATCATATGGTTATTAAAGGAATCCATAGAACAGAATTTAGATCATCTTTATAATTTTTCTACTTGTTCATAAATCATGTTTACCTTCTTGTAATATTGTTTTATCTTTTGCAAGTAGGATTTATTTGTTTATACATCATTATGTTTACTATAGTTTGTAATTGGATGGTTCTTAGACTACATATTTTCGTAGAAATTAAGTTATATCCGATTTCCTTTAGCTTCTTCACCTCATTTGAAAGCCATTTTGATACTTCTCCTGCTCCTGTCCCAATTACAGTAAACCCCTATCCTCAAAATAATCAAGGAGAATGTAATTAGTGCCATCTATTAGTTGGATGTATAACTAGTTGTAGTAAATTCTTCCTTGTAAGTTGTTTATCAGTAAAATAAACCTTGTTACAAGGAATAGTTCATTGTCATCACACTATCCATATTTTTATCTTTTAGCAATTGTTCATAGAGTAGAGTAGTATATCTTGATACCACTCTTCCCTAGTCCTTTATTTCTGTTATCTCAACTAAGTTGGATCCTTAGGAGTTCAACTCAGTTTTTCATTTTGAAAGACCTTTCAATATTTTGTTTACCAAAGTATTACCATGATACCCTAATAATCCATGTACCTTCGCATATATTTTGTAAGAACTCTAAGCCTACCAACCCCGGTCGATAATTAAGTCTTAGGTAAATTAATCAAGACAATATTTTTCCCAACATTTTTGGCGTCGTTGCTTGGGAGTTGTTCCGTAAGTTAGAATAGATGCAGGTTGGTGACAGAGGAGAGGTAAGATGAGAGGTAACAACCTATACATCTGTTATAACAGGATCCCCCAAATCCATTAGTAGTAGTACTATAGGATAGATTCGTTAAGATAGTAAAATTTTGCTAAAATTTTTATTAAGTTTTTATAGGAAACATTTTGACCTTAACCATCAACTCAGTGAAAAGTCATAAAAAAAACAAACACTTATAGGAAGTAGTTTTGCTAGAAACATAAAGATATTCTTACAGGGGAAATCATAGAAATAGAAGAGATCTTGGCAGGAGGTCGTGAGGGCCTCATTCCTAACAAAATTTAAAAGAAGTAACCATTGGGAACCTTTAAATCTTCCACTAAGTCATAAAGTTGGATAATACAATTTTTTTAAGTGGGGGAGCTCAACCTCACTAATTTTTTCAATATCGCCTAGTTCGAAGCCTTATTTGGCAATAGTAACTCCACAAATTGACACATCCATGGTAGCATCTCCTACTCCTATAAGAATCAATAAAAGAATGGGTGATCAGAGGAATATTTCTCTTGGAAAAGAATGTTGGGTTTCCCCATTCCCACCTTGAAAGAAACCTTCTAGGTACACTCACTTTAGAAACCAAACTTTCATAGAGAATGAGGAATAAGAACGAGCAGTAAAAAGCAATTTCTGTCCAA